>CAMZMU010000103.1:36486240-36664685 GCA_947311845.1 Poa pratensis | reverse complement strand
GGGAAGAGCAGACAATCTCTCTTTGTGTGGTCGGCATGGCAACTCACCTGCTTCTTGTAATACCTCACCAGAGACTGCACTATTAACCCGAATTAACATACTTCCTCAGCATACGTACCAGCTTCTTAAAACGGTATGTATAAGATTCAGGACTGTACATCCGCTGCAATTCTTCACTCATCCATACACCAGCTGGTGTGAACTGTGGAGTACTACCAGTAACAAGCGTCTTAATTCGCAGAATGCGCGGGAAAATCTTGCATAGGTAAGTATTATAAGTCGAATAATTATGAACATAAATGCGGCTGATATAGGCAGTAACTCACTCATAACACAAATAGAATGTTATTTGAAAAAACAATAAAACAAAGTGAGTTTTCTTTTAAATAAAAATGTTTCGGAAACAAAAATAGACACCTCCGTTTGCACTTTCCATTCTTTCTATAGCTTTCTTTGTACAGGTGACAGGTAGCATATCATTTTACAAATACAGTTTTAGTTCTTGAAAAAAGGAAAGCGCAGTTTTATCTCGAAAAAAGGAAAGCGAAACTGCTCCACGTACGACGTTTTGTGTACCATTCTTGTCCGATTCTTAATCCAATGGTATCCGTCGTCTTACACAGCCAGCCCGACGGTTCGATCAGCAGAATCGGACAGATATCGTACTAAAATCGTCGGATGTATAGCACAGTTCAAAGGAAAGTATGTTACTGCTGCTCAAGTACTAACCTTGCCTCACGCATCGGCATTATCATTGATTCAAAAGACTATGGCATGGCTATTTCCGGGCAACACACGTAGGTTGTAAAGTCCAGTGCAGATCTACCTAAGATGCCAAGACTGGTAAATTAAAATAGCGTATAATGTTTTTTCCTGTGGGCGTACAGCATCTTAAAGAATACCAAAGGATGTTTCCGCAAGATCAGGATGATACAAGTATACAACAGACTGCAGTTGCACTCATGGTGTAAACCAGAGAACCAAGTGCTAGTGGCCCAGTTGCTTTTCCCTCTTAACTTAACAACTAAGATCTCGATCCGTGTCGATCTCTTCCTGATCTTAGCTGTTCTAAGACAAAGAATTAACGGAGAATAAATCCAGTCATTCAGTAGTATATGTCTGCGCTTAACTGACAGACTACTGGACCGCTGGTACTCTGGACGGTGCAATCAGGTAGAGAATGTTCAATGGCTCTAGATATGCCCGTCTTTTTCGCCTATCATCTGTGCTTTGTCTACGAAAACGGAATTGTGAGTGCGACGCAAGAGGCCTTGATCCAGCTCCCAGAAGCTTTTGTTGGCAGATGTTTTTTTTTTTTCACCAACTTTGTAACATATAATCAATCGAGTGAAACAAGACATTCTGAAATCCCAGCTGTCTGGGTCAACCACTTATGGTTTTGCAGTGCTCTGTCTATGTGGCAGCTTCTCTGCCTTTTGCTCAGTCACTTCCTTACTGCTGGATGCTACTGCCAGGACTGTATTCTTGTGTAAACTTTGATGAGTGTTGTCACCATTTGGTTTGTTCTCAGAAACATTGCTAATGTCATGAAAGAGAAGCCAAGATCAGTCTGTAGGTTGACAACTCACCAACTGCTTGGAATAGCTCAGCGAAAATTGTATTTAATCTGATTTAGCATACTTTCTCAGCATAGGTACCAGCTGCTAAAACCATGTACACCATTACTTAACTGACACTTCCTTGTCATACACTATAACATTCTTCACTTATGCCTAACCAATTGATGTGAACTATGTAGTACCAGTAACATTGTAACAAACATCTTATTTCACAGAATGCGTAGGACAATCTTTCATATGTAAGTGATAGAAGTTGAATAATGAGCTGAGCCTAATTAAGCAGATACCTCACACATAAGTTTCTGCTGGCAAAATATAAAAGCAACAGATATAGGCAGCAACACACTCTATAAGACAAAAGGAATGTTCTTTTTTTAAAAACTAATACCACAGAAACCAATGTGAGAGAAACAGAAATAGATACCTACTTTTGCACTTCATCTTCTTTTTTTTGTTTGCTTTACGCAGGTGATAGGTATATCATGTTCTCGAAAAAGGGAAGCGCAGTTTTATCAAATGAATCGCATAGACCATTTCTGGTCCACGTTGCCTGTAAATATATGCCAGTGCTGGTCCACTAGAATGCTCTGAAAGTGATCTCCCTTTTCTAACTTATTTCCTTCATCCATCCCTTGTCTCTTGTTTACCCATTACTCAAGAGGAACCAAATCACATGGAATTATTTTACAAAGGAATATATTTCTCATGACCACAGCATCCAGTTCGATCCACTTTCTCATGAACGGAATATACGAGAGAAATCTCCATCATGAGAAATCCAACTGTCCGATCTGTAGTTGATCTCATTTTCATCAGATTTCCATGATCGAGATTTTGCGCAAGTAACCCAAAATTAACTGCTGATACTACACAATTTATAACGGTGGCATCAATCTCCAATAATTAGTACTTTCGGTGCACAATCACCTTCAGAAGAGATCTAGTTAAATTTTCGGGTGCATATCCATTGCCATCCTTGTTGGCGGCCTGCAACTTGTGCCGATTCCTATTCCGGTTCCCCCTTTGTGCCAAAATTTCTTGGCTTTGGTTGTTTTTGTTTAAGCACATTCTGGTGTGGCGGATCAATCATTTCTCCATACGGCGAGGAGAGAAAGCAGCATATTCCACCATTAAGCGGAATAAAGGCATCAACATATGGCGAAGGACGGGCGATTTATCTATTAATTTTATACTTGGAACGGATGTGGTTTATTTTCTACTTTCTGCATAGTTGCCCATATTTATGACGTCTAATTCATATTCTCTTGGAGATTGATGACGTCATTACCCCTTGGATTTTGAAGGATGCTTGTTTAAACAAGTGAGGAGCTGTGCAGTGCTGCTGAATCATAGCGTTAACTAATAAAAAGAAACTAGTGACAGGTCAATGGTCAAACAGTCTGACCTATAAAGCATGTTCAAATGAATGAAGTGCAGACACTTTTGGACTCCATGAGTCATGACTTGATCCACTGAACTAATTATTCCGGGACGGAAATATATTCCTATGTACAAGGATTATTGCAGCAACTACATCCGATAGAAGAAAAGGCAGTACGTGGTTTATCATTACCTGGGTTAGCTCGATTATGCAACCCAGTTTTAGCTGCAAAAAACTGACGCGTCGAGTGAATCAATATCAAAAATTTGACAAATTGATTGCCTAGTTTCTCTGCCTCCACAGAATTCAGCAAAAGAAAGACAAATGCCATGCTTAAATATTACATTTGCTGAAGAAAAGTTTCGTTCCGGCAAGTACAGAATGCAAATTTAAAGCTTCAAAAAAAATTAAAAACTACCATGATGTAGTCAATGATCTATTCTACCCTTGTGTAGATTTTCAATGCGAAAGCCATATATTCTAGCATGAGCAAAAATGACAAATATGCATACTCCCTCCGTCCCAAAATAAGTGTCTCAAAGTTATCCAAAAGTGAATGTATCTATACTTGTTTCATGTCTAGATACATCTACTTTTTGACAAATCTAAGACAGTTATTTTGGGACGGAGGGAGTATTTGGGACATGAACCGTGCAAATTTCGAATCTTCTAACATTTGTCAGTGTCTTTTTTGCTGAGCACAAAATACGGGGTGAGGTATTTCGCATTGAAACATTTGAAGCTCATAGTGCACATAGTTGACACCACAACAGGGCAACAATGAACATGGGGAGATACGGGCAACAATGAATCCGCAACAGGGCATAAGCGAGAATATGACCCCGGCAGGGCGCGGCATCAACCGGCCGGCCAGGGCAGACTCGGGCAGTCCAAGCCTGATCCGGGACGATATGCTGCCGCGACACCGCCCGGCACACGACTCGTCGCCATCCATCTCACCGGCGGCGGATTCCGGGGAGCACGACCGAAACCACCACTGTGCACTGCACTGAACTGCACCCTGGAAGAATACTAGTGGGATGCTGTCGCGCTCGGCCATGACTCGCCTTCAGGAGGAACCTGCCTGGTGGTAGCGTACCGGACCTGAACAGCAACCGAGGGAAGGGAGACGCGTGTGCAGTGTGAACCACGACCTGCTTTCCCCGTTCGGTTTCGCAGAGTTAGACACCTTGCACCCGGCTTCGATCGAGGGTGTTATATCTTGTTCTCCCACCCAACCGTTTCAGTTCAGAGCATCAGCATCCAGTGTAGCACACTCATGTGTTTCAGGTTCGGCTCCTGCTTCGGCGGCGGCAGCGACCAGGACTACGGCCGTTCAGCGTCCAAGGCGACGCACCACGGCGGCGGCCGCCCCCAGTCCGACCACGGCTACTACAGCGGCGCCGGCCACAAGTCAGGGCCGCAGGCCTACCACCGCCAGCCCCATGAAACACAGCGCGACGCCCACGACGCCGGTGGCGCGCGGAAAGACCACGTCGACTACGCCGGTGGCCACGGCCACGCACAAGACAAGGCCGACGACACGTTGAAACACCCTGCACCGTGGAGCAGCAAGGTCGGCGAGGCGCGCCTCCAGGAACACGCCGCCGCCACCGCCGCTGATCCTAGGGAGCATGCCGCCGCAGATCACCACCACTACCCAACTTCAATCACTACCACTACAGCGAGGTACTAGTATTATAGGATTTAGCATGGCAGTTCACCAATCCCTCCCTCTCCCTGAGTGAGCACTGCCTCTGCTTCTATTGTAGCTCTGTTTTTATCCTCTATGTTTGGCCAGTCCTTCTACCATCTGCTGGAACTGAAAGGCGCCTGGAAGCTTGAGTGCGAGGCAACAGGCCTTGATCAAGCTCCAGGAAGCTTTTGTTGGCAGATTCTTTTCTTCACCAACTTTGTAACATATAATCAATCGAGTGAAAGAAGGCACTTTGAAATCCCAGATGTCCGAGTCAATACTTATGCTTCTGGAGTGTGCATGCCGCAGCTTCTCTGTCTTTTTTCACAACTCGCTTCTGACTTCTGGGTGCTACTGCCAGGACTGAATTATTCTTGTGTAAACATTGGTGAATGTTCTTTCAATTTGGTTTGTTTGAAGAAACATTGGCAATGTCTTGGAAGAGCAGCCAAGATCTCTTTTGTAATAGGATGCTGGCAACTCACCTGCTGCTTGGAATAGCTCAGCCAAGAATGTATCGGTCCGATTGAAATACTTGCTCAGCATAGGTACCAGCTGCTAAAACCGCACGAATTAATGCTACTACTTCACTGAGATTTCTTCACTTATGCATAACCAATTGGTGTAAACTCTGAAGCAACACCAGTAACAAACATCTTAGTATATCACAGAATGTGTAGGCAAATATTTCTTATGCAAGCACTAAAATTGAATAATGAGGTGAGGCCAAGCAACTCACTAACACAAAAGGAATGTTCATTTTAGAAAACAAAAAGAATGTGACTGAAACCTCCTTTTGCACTTCTTCTTCTTTCTATAGTTCGCTTTACGCAGGTGACAGGTATATGTCATGTTAACAGCTGCAAGTTTTTGTTCTCGAAAAAAGGAAAGAACAGTTTTATCAAATGAATCACAAAGACCATTTCTGGTCCACATTGCCTCTAAGCCATATGCCTGTGCTGGTCCACTACCAAACTCTGAAAGTGATGTGCCTTTTCTCCTCCAGCTTATTCCTTCAGCCGACCTCTTGCCTCGTGTTTACCCATTACTCAAGAGGAACCAAATCATACAGAGAATTATTTTACAATGGTAAGAATATCCTAATCTTACCAATGGCCATCGCATCAACTTGTGTGAGGAAACCTTTCTTTCCTCTTCTGTTTGATGTATGCGGAAAAATCACGGGCAGACATTTTAGTTATTTACTGCTGTTGAAGTGCTAATCATGCTTCACGCATCGGCATGACTATTGATTCACAAGAAAATATGGCATTGCTATTTGCTGGCAGCACACGTAGAATGTAATCCCAATGCAGATCTACCTAAGATGCCAAGACTGCTCGATTAAAATAGTGTATAACTTTATTTTCTGTGGGCGTACAGCATCTTAAAGAATACCAAGGATGCTTTTCGGCAAGATATACTAGGATAATACAGCAGACTGCAGTTGCACTCATGGTGTAACTAGTCTCACGACCGGCCAAGACCAGTTTCACGACCCAGATAAACCTGAGCAGATATACGCCCAACAACTGAGGAAGGGAGAGGAGACGCGTGTGTGAACCACGCACGAGTTCAGCTTTTCCTCTTCAGTTTCTCACACACCTAGACACCTTGCGCCCAGCTTCGATGGAGGGGTATATATATCCTGCTCTCCCACACTGTCATTTCAGTTCAGGGCATGAACATCTAGTGTACTAGTGTCCATCCAGCACAAGCAAACAAGAACACTCATGTGTTTCAGGTTCAGCTCCTGCTTCGGCTGCGGCAGTGGGCAGGACTACGGCCGCTCCGCGTCCAAGGCGCCGCACCACGGCGGCGACCACCAGGCCGACCACAAGTTGGGGCCGCAGGCCGACCACAAGCAACAGCCCGCCGCCGCAGATGAAACACAGCGCAACGCCCACGAAGCCGGTGCAGGCGCGCGAAAAGACCACGTCGACGACGCCGGTGGCCACGACCAAGCACAAGACAAGGCCGATGACACGTTGAAGACCCTGCAGCGTGGAGCAGCAAGGTCGGTGAGGAGCGCCTCCAGGAAGACGCTGCCGCCGCCGATGATCGTAGGGAGCATGCCGCCGCGGATCACCACCACCGCCCAACTACAATTACTACCACTGAAGCAAGGTACTAGTACTGTAGGATTAGCATGGCAGTTCACCAATCCTTCCCTCTCTAATCTCCGTGAGTGAAAACTGTTTTAGCTCCTGTTGTAGCTCTGTTTCCTCTCTTTTTGGTCAGTCCTACCATCTGCTGGAACTGAAAGGCGCCTGGAATTGTGAGTGCGAGGCAAGAGGCCTTAATCATGCTCCAGGAAGCTTTTGTTGGCAGATGCTTTTTTTACCAACTTTGTACCATATATAATCAATCGAGTGAAACAAGGCATTCTGAAATCCAAGATGCTTCTTCAGTGCTCTGTGCATGCCGCAGCTTCTCTGTCTTGTTTCAAGCCACTTCTGACTTCTTGGTGCTACTGCCAGGACTGTGAATTATTCTTGTGTAAACTTGATGAATGTTGTTTCTATTTGGTCTGTTCTTGGAAACATTAGCAACGTCTTGGAAAAGCAGCCAAGATCTCTTATGTACTAGGTTGGCAGTTGACCTGATGCTTGGAATACCCAGCGAAAATTGTATTGATCCAATTTAACACACTCGCTCAGCATAGGTACCAGCTGCTAAAACCTCATGTATGCTATTGTTTTACTGAAATAAATTTCTTTACTTATGCATAACCAATTAATTGGTGTGAACTCCTAAGTAATACCAGTAACAAACATCTTATCATATTTATATCACAGAATATGCCGCCAAATATTTCATATGCAAGTACTAGAAGTTGAATAATGAGGTGAGGCTAGGCAGACACCTCATACAGATAAGTTTCTGCTGGCGAAATGCAAATGGGACAGGTATAAGGAGAAACCCACTGAATAACAAAAAGAATGGAGTGCGGCGATATGACTCCCGGGCGCCAGGGAGCACGGTATTTGAATTTTAAAAATAATTAAATTTAAAGTTTCGGAAAAATTCAAACAAAAATACCATGATGTAGGCAACCCTATGCACTACGACTGGTACAAAGTATTTATGTGAAATACAATGTATTCTATCCTCAGCAAAAAAGACAAAAATGCAGATCTGAGGCATGATCAGATCAGCTTTTTTTTATCCAGCTTTTTTTCGATTTGTCTTTTTTGCTGAGCCAAAAATACAGCGTATTTTAAACTGTAACTTTCCAGGATCATTGTGCATGTGGTTGGCTACGTCGAGATATTTCTTTTCGAAATTTGTGAAACGTTTTCAAAAAGTTCAAAAACGTCCTCCCTGTAGGACGGGAGCCAATGCGACTATTCGAAAAAGAATGTTCCTTTTTCGAACACAAAAAGAATGTGATTGCAACAGAAATAGACACCTCCTTTTGCACTTCCCTTCTTTCTATAGTTTTCTTTACGCAGGCGACGGCTCTATCATGTTAGCAACCACAAATTTTATTTTCGAAAAAGGAAAGTGCCACAGACCATTTTTGGACCACATTGCCTCTAAGCATATCTCTGTACTGGTCCACTACCAAACTCTGAAACTGATCTGCCTTTTCTCCTCCAACTTATTTCTTTCCATCGATCTCTTGCCTCGTGTTTACCCTTTGCTCAAGTTGAATCAAATCATACATGAATTATTTTACAATGGTAAAAACGTCCTAATCTTACCAATGGCCATCCCATCAACTTGTGTGAGGAACCCTTTCCTCTTCTGTTTGATGTATGTGGAAAAGCCAAAGTGGAAGAATCACGCGCGGTCCAGTTTATTATATTTAGCGATTTACTGCTGTCCAGTTTATTATATTTAGCGATTTACTGCTGTTGAAGTGCTAGTCATGCTTCACGCATCGGCATTACTGTTGATTCACAAGAACATATGGCATTGCTATTTGCTGGCAACACTCGTACAATGTAAAGCCCAGTGCAGATCTACCTAAGATGCGAAGATTGCTCGATTAAAATAGCGTATAACTTCTTTTCGGTGTGCATACAGCATCTTAAAGAATACCAAGGATGCATTTCAGCAAGATTATCATATCATAGGATGATAGAGCAGACTGCAGTTGCACTCATGGTATAAAGCAGAGAACCCAGTGCTAGTGGCCTATAGTTGCTTTTCTCTCTTAACCTAACAACTAAGATCTCGATCCGTGTCGATCTCTTCTACCCAGCTTGGAATAAGACCAAGGATGGGGAATAAATCCAGTCATTCAGTATATGTTTGTGCTTTTCGCCTATGAACTGACAGGGTACTGGACCGCTACTACTCTGGACGGTGCAACCAGGTAGAGAATGTTCAATGGCTCTAGATATGCCTGTCCATTTCACTTCTCATTTGCGCTTGTTAACGAAAACGGAATATGCCCGTAATCAGTACTTCCACTAGCAGCTCAGACAGGCTAAGAAATACACTTACGCATAATTTAGCGACAACAGGTGGTCCTAGAACAGCTAACTAGGTCAGAATATACCGAGCGTGTGATTTTGTACACAGGATGGATGGCCACAAACATCAGAACGAAAACAGCACATGTCTAGCTAGTTCTAAACTTCTAATACTTGCCCAGTGCACACATTGAAAAAAAGTTTCAAGCCATGCTTACTGTACAAGGAACTCTATTCGCTTCCACGCAAGGGTGAGTTACACACTTCCAGATTCCAAATCATTTCTTGATCTCCCGTTGTGGTGCTGGCCGGCTAATCCAATATGATGATGCTCACCTGCAGACTCTTGGTTCTGTGCGTTGTTTGAATTGCCCGCGTCAAGCTCCTCCAGCATGTGGAAGTACGCATATGGTCCCCAACCTTTTAGGTGAAAAAAGAACAGACTGTCACGTTCAGACAGAAATATTCAAAATATGGTAAGGATATAGATAATACCACTATAAAACCTTGAACTAGCAGAAAGAAATTTGCATAGTCGTGGAGACTGAACAACCTTGATGGTGATACGGAGGAGGAAAGAAGTGCAAGTAGCACATCACTGCCACGCTATATCCTGAAATGCATCAATTTAACATGGTTACTGAAGGCCACAGCATGCCGTGCATTTGACAAGGAGAGTGGAAGAAGTACAAACCAATTAGGCCGCCGACAAACACATCCTCCCAGTGGTGTCGATAGTTGTCTATTCTAGAAATCCCAACAAGCGAAGCCAGAAGAAGAGGAAGAATCACGATGCAAAGTTTTGCCACGTGACCTTTGCGATCAAAGGCCTGAATTTTGCCAGATAAGTATAGTGACAGAAATCCAAGTCCAGCAAAAGACCCTGCAATGCAAATCCTGTAAGCTACTGACTGTTCACTCAAAATACCATAGTAGAACTCTAGTTTGCAGGAAACAACGGAAGTGATCCAATTATTCACGGAATTGATTCGAAACTATAGGTCCGCCAGATAAACTACCTAGAATAAAGCATGGCAATCCACGCTATCAAATCAACACCAGGTTTACAACACTAAGAAAAGGGAATAAGCTACTAAAATATAAGCTATGAATAGGTACGCAGCAATTGTTGACAATCTACCTCAGACAGCTTTATCCATAAAATCACATCAAATGTAGACATGCACATAAGGGTAAAAACTTACACGACGTGTGTCCACTAGGAAAACTCTTGCGCCCATCGGTTAAGAAACTTGTCTCACCATGGCATATCACAGCACCTGTCACTTGATCATATAGCTAACACGAGTATGACAGGAAAGTGCCATGTCAATTTTAACTAGCAACGAAATATGCCAACGTTTTAAAGCATGGAACTGTCTGGACACGAGAAAAAATCAGGAAATCCATACCTGCCTTCCATCTGGAAAACAGCGCCAAAAGAAGTCTGGCCTAGGTCTCCCTACGGCATTCTTTATCACATCAGTGAAAGCAGCTGTGATCAGCACAGCGAAAGCAACACCTACATGTTTCATACATGAATGAATCATGCAACATATCTAATTGAGAATAAGTGCATAAAAGAACAGAACCATTAAAAAGAGACACAAGCGAACTTATCACCTAGCGTCGCATGGTGAAGATCATAGACATCCCTTCTACCAATGTACAGTGCTATGAAGACGGCCACGGGACACACTACAGAGATTATCTGTCAAGAGGTCCATTATCCAGTATCAGAGACAAAGACGTGAGAGCTTGCAACAGGCTATGAAACTGCGAAGGTTCAGAAAACTACAGGAACACTCCATGCTGGCACGGTACTCTGTCTGACAGGGTATCTAATGTCAGCCATCATGTCCTTGCCGACAAACCGGATGAACGGAGGAGTGTAGTGCAGCGCGAGCACAACCGCGGCTAGGAGAACGAGAACAACCCAGTCATACGTGTGCTTCCTGGCCAGCCTAGCTCCATGCGTCTGAACAGTGTGCTGAATCCTATCCCGCATCCTGTCCTGCTGGCAAGAAACCGGCCACTAGCAATTAAGAGCCTGAATGTTGGGTAAGTAATTGTGCTATAACGCAAATACAAATGGTGAATATCAGCAGGCAGCAGGTCAATATAAGCAAAACTGCACCATGAAGTAAATTCGCCTGAAGAGGTTGTCTGCACTAGTCTCGCTACATTTTCTCGAATCACACTACATGTGAGCGGATCATCTGAGTATGACAGGCCTACTAGTCTCAGTCCTGATTCTCATGTTTGCAGTAGCTACAGCAGTACACAAAAATCTACAGGATCTAGGCTACAAACTTCAGAGTAGCAGGCTTTTTTAATGGACAAAAACCATCATCGACTTTATAATTTGCAACAAAGGTCTCATGAATATAGATGGCATACACAGTACAAGTTACTGTACCCAGCGAGAACCAACATGGAATTTGTCTGAAAACAACGTTGCCTATCCTGAATCGAACAATCTCGGGAAAGTATACTCGAGCATACAGGCAATGTAGAGTTGTACGAGACGGACAAAAAGCAGAGATCCATCCGTTGTCTCACCGTATCCGTATCCTCTCCTCCAGGCATCGAAGACCGCAGGACGAAACAGAGCAGGCAGTAGCAGGCCCGGAATTACGTTCCCTGAACCAATCAACAATTTTTAAGCAGCACAGTACCGTCAAACGAGAGATTTAAACAACGCGGGTAATGTATCATATGGCACTGCACCTTCATGTGCATCACGAAGCAATTGAGATGAACCTACGCAGAAGTGCAGTGCACTGTTTATTAAACCCCACTCAGGAACCAGGCCAGGGCTTCACTTACTTACTAAACCCTCCCAAAGGAAGGAAGAAAACTCTAGGACCGAGAACGGCGTGATTCGCAAAGACAAATCTCCCCACTTTCTCCTCGGAGGAGGAAGAAGAAGTGGCGCGGTACCTCGGTCGGAAACTCTGGAGAGCGCCCGGGAGGATGGCGATGGAGGAACATTAGTGGAGGGAGATAGGACGGGGAAAGGCAACCTGCGCGTGGGGATCCTGGTTGGCCGCGAAGGGCGGTGCTGAGCGGCGCCTGCGTGACGGCCACGCGGCGCGCCGGAACAAACCAGAACCCGCCGCCGCCGTTCTTGGCCTCCCATTCTCTCTCCCTCTTTTTTTCTATGGTTTGGGCCGGGCCGTGAATTCCACAGGCCACTATAGCCGGCAGCCATTAGCCCATTAGGAGAACTATACATACGGAGGAGGAGACCTTCACGAGGCAAAAAAAAAAAGGTCCATTTTAAATGTTGGACAGCTAGCGAAATCGAATCCAAATTTGAATTGAATCCCCAGAAGTTGGCATGCTGAACTTGTGTATCCCGATTTATCCTGAACCCTAACTGCTTTTCCTCTTCAGAAAATAAAATCCCAAATTGGACTAATCCGTTGCTCTCACGACTCACAAATCTTGTCCACGTGTAATATTCATTTCCACCCCCAATCTCTTTCCAATAGTCAACCACGCACTTCCAGCCCCTCACATCGTGTCATGTTTATCGTATAGACCCTCTCAAAAGACTCTTCACACCCAGGTACAAGTTATGGGTGGGGGGGGGGGGGGGGCAGTGCACCCTGCCTACACCTTCCCCTTATAAGATCCCTCGATTTCCGCCGCCCAGATCTCCCAGTCGCACACGGGGCTCCGGGAGACCATATCGAAACACTCGCGCGCCATGGCGATGCCCGCAGCCATGAGTTTCCAAACTCCTTGAGGACCTAGCAGTGCCCCTGCCTACACCTTCCCCTTATAAGATCCCTCGATCTCGGCCGCCCAGATCTCCCAGTCGCACACGGGGCTCCGGGAGACCATATCGAAACACTCGCGCGCCATGGCGATGCCCGCAGCCATGAGTTTCCAAACTCCTTGAGGACCTATCCTGGATGGTACTGCGCCTCGTCTTTGTGACATTCTACGTCGTCGGTTTCTTCACCTGCGTCCTAGCCATTATGACATATCAGTGGCTCAGCGCGCGTTGGAGAAGGCACGCGTGGCGGCTCACACGTACCCGCCCGACGGCCGTGTCCGTCTCAGAGGACCATCTTTTTGCTCTCACCTGGTAACAAAAAAATATCTCCAATGGAAGCTGAGATATCGGCCAAGCACAAGAATTAATCTGTTGGCTCCTACGTGTACGTAGGGATGAAAACGGAGCGGATATAGATAGAATATAGTGGTGACACATTTGTTTTCATAGTTTTTACAGAAACAAAAACGAATAGAGAAACTTGGGAAACAAATATGGAAACAGACATTTGTCGAAAACAGGTATAGACCGAATACGGTGTGGACACAGAACATAAACAGATGTTTGACGGGACCAAGAGACCCCTTAAATAATGCAGGAAAACTAAAGCAACCAACAAACTTGTCCAGTTTCTAAGATGAAATGAAATTAAAGGTATATCATGATTATATAATATAGTGTGTATACGTTATCAACTTTGGCAACTTAAAAAATTCCTTCTGGCGTCTCAAACCCTAATGCAGTACTGAAATGGCGAAATGTGACAGACTCGAAAGGAAGATGATATACGAGTACATAGGATAGCTCTAAACATGCATGGTCCCTTCAAATCTTTTTTTTAGTCCATATCTTCAGTTGTGCCTAAATATTCCCACTGAAAAATGTATGCCTACTGGATTCGATTAGCACCGCGTAGAAAAAAATGGAAAGTTCCATATTACCAGAAGCAGAAATTCCGTTTTCGTGGTTGTTACACCGGAATATAGTGTTCCATTTCCTTTTCCATTTTCGCATAACAGTTTTCATTTCGTATTTCTATTATGATTTTGTTTTTTTGCGGAAAAAATCAGAAAGTTTTCGTTTCATGTTTTCATCCCTACTCCTACGCGATGCCACGTCCCGCTCACACGTAACACAACTGTACGAAAAAGGTCCTACCGTGCGTGCCCGTGCCGGCCGGAACAGTACGTCCAAACCACTACTATAAGAATATATCCTAAGATGATCTAGCTGGATAAAATCATCATCGTCATAGATAGAATAGTAGAGGATGAGTCACGGCCGGACAACCGAGATTCCAGTTGCCCGTTGCTTGTGGGACACCGGAGCTGCTTTCCCTGTAGGATCCACGTACCTCCGCTGCATGATTGATTGCTTCGCTGTGTCGACGTTGTGCAAGAGCAACGGCTAATTAAACAGTGTTATATATGTACTATTGTTGTACATCTTAAGGAATGGACCATGTTGTTGTATTTGTAAACTATGTATGAGTTTAGAAGAAGAAAAATCTTATTTATTGTAGTATTTGTTTTGTGTTTTTGTTTTCGGGTTAGTAATTCATGCTTAATTTCCTACACTTGAAATCCTAGCTCAACCGGTGTGAGTAGTCCACGGATTTCATGGGAGGGAGGCAGATAGGAGATGCATGTGGCCTGATGATGGAGCCACCATATATCAGATAGATAGATATATGGAGTTAGCAGATAGATAAAACTCTGCCGCAAGTCAAGCGTGATACTTATATGGAGTTGATACTTGATAGGATAGATAACACTATTTTTTTAACGCTTCATGTCCCGCTTCCTGCTCTCTCCCTTAGTCTTTCCTCTTGCCGTTCCTGCTCTGATTGGCGCGTGACCGTTCGGTAGTTAGCTTTTCCAAAACCCTCGATTCGATGGGCAAAATTGCACTATTTAGCTGGCGCAACACCGGCCGAGGGGTGGGTGACGTGGTTTGTGAAAAGATTGCTTCCGTGTGCGTGCTATTTTTGTTGCCCTTTCCGAATGACTTTCCTTGACCCGCTTTACAATCAGCCGGTCCAAAGAAGAAAAAAAAGCCATGCAAGCGAAGCGTGCATGCATGCATAAACATTGATGATGGCCCACTTGTGAAACCTAAGGTTTGGGTACACCGAACCAAAGAACCAAACCCGTGTGCTTTAAACGATTAGTTTCCATTACTGCTAACTAAGGCCCATGATTTGATGGGCACAATGAAAAGTCCACCGACGCTCAACACTATTTAGTTGACGCAATGACAACCATATCTTCTTCTTTTTTAGATAAAAGGCATTATTATTAATACCCAGCTTTGAGTTAGCAAAGCAAGAGGTTCGACCATCTCAGTTACAATGCTGCGGCATACACAGTTTCGCCAAGGTAAAACAAGGTGCTACGGCATACAGCTTCGTCAAAGTAAAGATCACATCTAGGCTAGCAGCGAAACTAAGCTCTTGTCGACGGGAGACAGGAAGCATGAATCTCCTTAAGCTTTCCCACGAGCCAGCTTGCTCCCACCCGGTCCAATGGCTTGAGAAGAGGAAGCCACGTCTGCATAAAAAGCATAGATTTGAAGATTATGTCAGCCAGGTGGTGGATGGTTTTCTTTTCAATTGCAAGTTTGTTCCTAACAGACCAGAGCGCCCAAGACTGGGCTGTAAACAAGAACCAAATAAGTCTGCGAGCCCGACCCGAAACTTGGGAAATAATAGCATAAAACTGTGCGAAGTTAGTAGTACACCAAGCCCTCCCTAGGGCCTGGCGAAGCACTGACCACGCAAACAAGGCAACCGAGCACTGAAAGAACATGTGTGAGGCATCCTCCTCAGCCCCACAAAGCGCACACTTGTCATCCGAAGGCCCTCTTCGAGTGGTAAGTTGTGGGGGTGATGTGGATTGTGAAAAGAAAACTTTTGTGTGCATGCTACTCCTTCCGTTTTATAAAATCAGGCGTATATATTTTGGTTAAAGTCAAAGAATGTAAAAAATGACTAAGTAATAGAAAAGAATGTTAAGATTTAATGTCAAATCAGTATCACTAAATCCATAGTGAACCGTATTTTCATATTATATCTACATAGTTTTGAATTTGTCAAAATTAATATTGATTGACGTTTTTTAAAAAGATTAGACCTTATATATCTATACTACTATTAAAAGAGCAAACATGTGTTGGGCTGTGTTAATACATTAAATTTAATCCGTTCAAAATCTGATCAACGGATAAGATCCTTCCAGTCCACTTTTTACCTTTTTACCCTCCCACCAAATCACATATTACGATCAAATGCCACCGTACCCTTTCGTTTCTTTTATTCTTCTCTCCCTGACCGAACACCTGTCACCGAAGGAGAGAGAGACGACCTAATCTTGCAACAAACCCGCGTCACGTCGTCCACAAAGTCCAGCCAGCTCGAGCTTGGGGACGCCGCGAGGACGGAGAACCGGCCATGGCTGGCAGTGGAAGGTCAGGTCGCGGCCATCATGGCCGACACGAGCTCGAAAATTTTGGCCATGGCCGACCGTGGTAGCTCAGGCTCACCACTACCGCTACCGTTGGCTGAAAACTCCACTATATGGAGAGCTTAGCTGATTTAAAAGATAGACGAAAATATTCCTTGATATTAACTGGTAGAGAAATTAGCCTGCTGGGCTACTGAATATTACTCCTGCTATGTTTTGCTATCCATCGTGCTTGAATTTTGCATTGGTGATGCAATATCAAGGAAAAAGGTATATACGAAGATTTTTCTCTCCCGTTGCAATATATGGACATGTTTGCTATATTATAATAAATTATGAGACGTGCGTTGCACGTACATACACGTGTACTAGTTTTGATAAACGGAGCTAGTAGTTTATTGCCCTTCCGAGTGCCTTTCCTTGCCACCTTTTTCAATCGGTTCTTCAAAAGAAGAAACGAAACGACATGCAAGCGTGCATGCATGAATATTTATGATGGCCCACTTGTGAAACAAACATAAGTTTTCCGGTACACCAAACCAAAAGTACCAAGTCCGCCTGTTAAAAAAAAAAGTACCAAGTCCGTGCTTTTTTGCGAATCATAAGTTTTCCGCTGGAGAATGCTCTTATGCATGGTTTAAAAACGGTTACACTTTATGATTTGAATATCGGTGTACATACCCACGGTGCTCAAAATCCTAGTCCATGGCAATGGCATTTAGCAAAAATCCCAGGTCCCTGCATGGATTAAAGCAGGCGGCAGAGCAGAGAGGAGGCGGAATTAAGGAGGGTTGGGTGCCACTATTGAAACCACGCGAGTTAACCTTTTCCAAGGGTTGTCGCTTTGTTAGTCATCCTCCTCTCACAGCAATGAGCCGCACTTTGTGAATGCATTTGCTTGACCCTCCTTTACAATCACTTGTTCAAAAGAAGAAAAGAAAGCACGGTGTTCACTTGACCCGTGATCACCCAATCCCATGTTCCGGTAATCATCTTTGTCGACAAGCCCCAAGCTAAGCTGAAGATGGGTCCCATCCTTTATCTTAGTGCCCTAAGGCAGCACGACTAATCCGATGCTCCTCCATGCCCCTATAACCTGGTAGGCTTGCGTGTCACCCAATCCGTGTCTCTGGCCCACGTCGGACTCATCGTCAGTCTCTCGTCTCCACACTAGCTAGCTAGCTCGCGCGGATAAGCAAACACAACATCATCAGAGACCATATATAACTTTCTCCAAGGAATCAATCAGCCTTTGAACAACTTTTTTTTTTTGAACAGGGAATGGTCCCGAAGGACCTAGAGTTTCCATTAATTCTCAGCGGCAGAAATACATTTTACAATAAGGGACTGAAGATAAATAGAAATTACAACCAAGTCCCTACATTTTGCACATAGGACCTCAAGGTGAAAATAAGAAATACAATCGAGGCCTGCTCCTCCTCCGCCGCAAACTGACGCCGCCGTGCAGTCACCTTCATCGTCTCCGGGGACGAAACCACTTGGGGCGATGAAGGGGGAGCAAACTGCCCAGCAAGCAAGTGCCTCCGCAACGGCAACAAGGCCTGGAGGTTGTGAATGACCATCTGGCGCCGGTCGGAAGAGACCGTCCCCGGCGCAAGAGGTGGGAGAGGTCGCCGTTCGACCATGAAGTACACCGACGACATTTTCGCCGGCGTTGGGAATCTCCCGAGAGAAGCAGAAACTCCTCCCCTGCTGCAGCGACGAAATGGAGCTCCACCCGACACCAATTTCCTTTTCCTCAACACCTCCACGGCAAGAAGAAAAAGGAAGAACAGGAGCAGAAGCAACTCCATGGTCGCTGCAATTAACGAACCTAGTTATTGAAGAGGGCGCAGAGATGATGAAGTAGACCTCCTGCTTCATCTTCTCCGCCGTGCAGCAGGAGCGGTTCCAGGACTCCAGCAAATCACACCTCACAGCACCTCCTCTGACGATGCAGAAGAAATCGAAGCAGTGCTCCATCTCCTCACCCCCACGGCTAGCGAGAGAGAGCTCTGCTTGATCCACTCCGCAAGCAGAAGGAAAGTACCAGCGCTTATTGAAGAAGGCCGCCGCAGATCTGCCTCCCTCACCCAACCTCCACCATGAAGGCGTGATGAAGGAGCTTGCCACGGCCCACTTAGCGTCGCGCCATGACGCCGAGCTTGAAGGCCTTCTAGGGAAGAAAAAAGACAGCATCCGCCGAGCTATACAACCAACTACGGAAGATCTACTACTACAACTACCTAAGAACTACTCCAGCACCTCACCGATACCAACTCCAGCCGGCTATTCCGGCGGAGCGGCCGGATCGGCCCGGGATTTCAGAGTACGACCCTCAAGGTACTGTAGCTGGACGAGAGCAGTGGGAGGGGAAGGTGAGCTGAGGTCTATTCTGCAGCCTTTGAACAACTGAACCTGGTCGCACACAAGCAGCCGGCTCAATAATAGGAGCTGAGCTGAGAATAAGCTACGCGATCATTCGGGCGTGGAGCTGGAGTTGGGAAGTACTGTAGGTGGCACGTAGTGACGTAGGACGGTTCCCATTACTCGCCATTGTTGAAAGTTCGGACACGCGGCGTTGATTTCTACGGAGTACGTAATAATCGTGGCTCTCTTGCGAATGGGCTTTTGTAGTGGATATTCTATCGGCAAGTCCAATAATTGGGCCAGTTAGTTGTTTCACTCCACCGTTCTTGTCCATGCATGACAAAATATCATGATACCCAATGATATTCATGGCCCAGATTAAAATTTAGCTATTTAGGATTTAGGGTGAGCGTGACAAAGTGCGAACGAAGAAGCTGCTCACTAACCTTCACCCCATGCCTGTCGAGTATGAAGTCGGCGATGCCTGGCCTACTCGTCCTCATCCCGATAGCACACGCGATAGCTCCGATCGTTTGTGTTCCCAAACCTCCCCTAAATTCAGGAGACAATAAGGGTACAAGACAAATTGTGGACAAAAACCGAGGACAAGCAAACCATTTGGTGGAGTTTGCACTAAAAAAAACTTTTCAAATAAAAGAGGCTTGCACTAATTGCTCTTCGCGTGTACTTACGTACCATATGCTTTGCTTACATATTACTACTAGTATGAAGCTACTCTCTCCGTCCAAAAATAAGTGTCTCAAGTTGCTCAAAAGTGGATATATCTATACATGAAACATAGCTAGATACATCCATTTTTCGACAAACTTGAGACACTTATTTTGGGACCGATGAAGACACGCTTTCCGTATATGTTTACGCTTTCCGTAGTACGAGTTTAGCTAGCATTGTTGTCGTTAGTAACATGAGCATTTGGCGTGCGCATCGCATGCATGCCCACACACGAGCTCATGCCTCATGGCCAATAAAACGAAACAGGCAGATAGGCATCAATGCTTCGTCATCATAGGTGTAGATGCACCCGCTATACAAAAATGGCATTTCAAAATCTCACGTTCTACGTCCGTACAAAAAGTTTGGTGAAAAAATGAAATTATTTGTGGCTTGTGTAACAAAGACCAATTCCGGTGCTCCAAAATAAAAATTTCACGAAAATTGTGTTTGTCTTTTTTAGCCAGGCCACAAAAAATGTCATTTTTTGAACAAAAAATTTTGTGCGAACATAGAATTTGCGGGTGTATGCCAGAAATTTTTGTTTGGAATTTATTACATTTTTCAAAAATATTTAAAAAATAGTTTACATAAGGACCTATGACCCGAAAAACCGTGTCCGTAATTTTACCGCCTGCATATAATCCTTGAAGGGAGCTCACCTGATCGCTACATCCGTTCCGACCAAGGGAAGCAATGGAAAACAGTACACGGTGCGCCAGCACGGCGTTTGCGTAATCAATCCTTGGCTCGGGAGTGGATCAGATGAGATGAGACCAACGGAGCGAACGTCGCGGTCGCCCGGGCCGTTCGTTCGAAGAGTGTGGCGTTTTCTCGCTGCACAGACGGGCATTGGCTGGCTGACGGGTTGTTGGCCAGTCCCGCAACGGACTCCCCGCGCGAGCACCAAAATCCATCCCGACCAGGGCGCCATGAATCGATTCAACACGTAGTAGGGCATCGGTTCATCAAACTAATCAGCAATAACTCGTGTAAAAGATGCCAAAGACTGCAAGTGAATCGTGGCAAACAGAGAACAATCATCCGTAGACATTTCGGATTCGAACGAGTCGAACAGAGAACAACCATTCGTCGACATTTTGGATTCGAACATGCTGCAATTGCAATCTTCAACAGCCTCGATTTATTCCCCACAGGTGGCTCTCACGACGGTAGTAGCAGAATGTTAAAATGTACTCCCTACTGTTACCTCACTGAGCTCAAACTCCGCTGATTTAATCCAAGCAGTAAGGACGACATATTCACCACGAGCATCACCATAGAAATATAACTATGTATCGTTATTAGGATGATATACTGCTCAGTTGAGTTCATAACATCCCCACTAACTTGCATCGAGCACATGTGACAATTTGACAATCACACTGGGGAGAGAAACCAGCGGGGGGATTTTGGTGGAGACCTAGGGGAGGGAGACCATGCTAGGTCAATTGTCATAGGGATAGAAAAGTCTACGCGACTGCGACTGTGATAGTTTAGATTGCGAATACTCAATATATACTTGCATATTGTATGTAAGGATCAAAATTTTCATCTATGGGTATGAAAACACCCGGGTGCCCTACCCATATAGGTGAGGTATGAGCATAATATTTTTGTACACACTAACTGCCAAGTTGTGACTAAGTTGTGGGTAAGGTAGCTACAGTCGTGTGCCCATGAGTATAGCCAAACCCTACCCATCTTGACCTCACCTATGCGTCATTGTGTTGTCGATCCACGCCCCGCTCCCACTCCCCCCCCCCACCACCACACTGCCGACAAGTCAAACGGATCGCCAGCGACCCCTATCTTCCTCCTCTACATACACTCCTTTCTCTCTACTTTTTCAGCCTCGTCGGGTTGGCGGCAAGCCAGTAAAATAGAGGACAAGACTGTGATATTACGACACCGAAAACTCTGAATTGTTATGCACTATTAATCTACCCAATGGGTAAGGATACCCGGTCCATATTCACGGGTGTAGGTAAAGTTGTATGCCCGTGAATATGGATATGGTAGAATTTTATATCGTGAATATGTTATTACTCTAGCCTGCCCAGGACGTACAGTGGCAGTAGACTTCGCTAACGACTTCTCCACTAGGTAGGTTTTTGTTAGCCCAAGACTTTAATTGTTGAGGGAAAACGAATCCAATTTAAAGTTGTTGATGTTTATATTGGTCAACCATAAAATAGGAACTATGATATGGAACTCGGAATAGTTGACTCTGCTGCTTCGGACAAGCTACTCGAGGCCAAGCCAAGCGATTCCTACCTTCCACATCACATCATTATAAAAAAAAAGGTACTGGAAGCATATTGCTACTTGGACATTAAGCATTTAATCTGTCCTGCACCATACGCCATTCTGGCTAGAGAGACACCTCGCACGCCACTAACTAATCTTCAACCAGAAAATTGTAGAGCAGTTAGTTTCCTCTCAAGCTTTGCCCAATGCAATTCTTATATTTAATCTTCTGTCAACATCTTTATACAAGCCGATTAGAACGGCTACGAGGCGACAGGAATCAAACCCTAGCAATACTACCGGTACTAGCCTGAGTTTTCAGCTGTCTGATCGACTCGATTTGATCTGTCTGTGACAGATACTACTAGCAGTTGGTGCAATTCCCGAGAAGCCTAACGCATCTTCTTGTCCAGCGCGGCAGCGCCAATCACAGGCCTTGGGTTGGATCTCGCTCTTGTATTTTTTCACCGCATTCTGTGGGGCACCGGTACCTTTTTTTGCTCTTAAATAACAACTGCAACTTGGACGATTCCAAAACGAGATGCGGTGAATCTAGTATAGCAGATTTGTTGTTTCAAGCTGGCACAAAACAGATTAAGTAACTCCACAAGCCTCATAGGGAAGGGAATAAAGGCCATGATTGATTTCTTAAGGACTCTTTCTTTTTTGCGTTTACGATTTAGTGTGGAGTCTGATAATGCACTATATCTGGTATGCAAGCGATATTTTCTCTCTATTGTAAGAACATGCAAAACCGACTAGTGGGACCCGGCTGTCATTGGGCGGCACTTGTATACGGGCTACACTTGGCAACCTTTATCGTATTCATTACATTTTCGATACAAGCTAATCACATGGCGATGAACCTCTTTTCGTTACTCGCATAATAGAAATAACAACTGCTCATGAGAAAGCTGTAAAAGGAGACTAGCGAGTTCAAGACACTTTCAAAACCTAGTGCCCGGTTCGAGATATGAACTATCGAGGGAGAATTATGAGCATATTTACCATCTTGAAACACAAACCATCGACGGAGATTTGGAAAGAGATGAGCCCAATCAAACCTCAAAAGAAATACGTACAAGAAGAAGCCTACTAATTTGGACCCATTTCATCAACAAATTTGAGTTTCACCACCCCATTGTTGATCTAGGTGAAAAGGGCCTTTTTTTCCAAAGTTGTTATTCGAAAATGGGAAGTCAGTAAATACCACTTGAAACGCTTTCCATGACCATAGAGATGAAATATTTTCCTTTTGACGGGGAACAAGTCGGGAAAAGTTAAAAGTTCCATTTGTGGATGTCTTTCAATTCTAAGTCAGATGCACACATTTGTCATGTAACATTCGTCTGCTGTGGTTGGCTATTGTGTGTCCAGGGGTGGGTTTGCCCCTGCTGGTTCCCCTGTTTCCGCCCCTTTGTGTGTTGAATAGTCGTCCATCAATGCACACGTACACTTACTATATGAATAACATTTTTTTGACCATAATTACATTTTTATTGTTGAGGATACTATTCTTGAAATCATTACCAATGTCCAGAATTTCTCACTTCATTACCGATTCAACGGGAAAGCCACATTTATTCCGAGATCGTTATTCTAGAATTGGAAGTTTATAAATAACGGTCGGGAGAATTTTCTTGGCCCTGGAGGTGAAGCGTTTTCCTTTTTGGAGGTGAAGCCACAGCAGAAACAACAACTCTGATGGACGATGGTGTACAATGAGAATAGCGAGTGTGAGAGACCTTTCGAAAACCTAGCGCTCGTACCCGATATCAAAACCTGAATTATCGGGAGCGAATTATCAACATATCTAAACCCGAATTCTCGAGTGTGACTTTTTCGAGTATATTTGGTAGAGAAGGGGCCACAAATATATCAAACCACAAAGAAATACACGAATAAGCCTACTAATTTGGATCCAAGTCATCACTAAATTGAATAATTGATCTTTTTTTGCGAAACACAGTACAACGCAAGCGCTCACATACACGCGCACACACTCACCCCTATGAACGCACACACGCACACCCTACCCCTATGAGCACCTCCGAGAGACTGAGTCGGGGGTCGAGTCTTGAGATTGACGAAGTCACCACGGGCGCCTCGCTGTCGACGGGAACGTCGCCTCCCACTGAAGAATATTCCGCCTTAAATGAGAAACACCAGCGTCAAACCTGGGGTTTGAACTCTGGTGGGCTGGGGGTACAACCACCCACCTAACCATCTTGCCACAGGCAAGTTCTCAATTGAATAATTGATCATTACACTCACCATGGCGTGGCGTGGCGTGACGAGAAGCCGAGTCCGCCGCCGTGGCCGTTACTGCAGCAGCCATTTTTTTCTTCCTCAGAAAAGAAAAACAAATCTTGCGATATGTCCTGGCGGCGGGGCCCACGACCCTTCCTCCTTTCCCCACTTTCCTCACATATATTCCCCTCCCACCACCAAATCCCATTAAAATCTCAACCAAAAACCCACGCAAAATCGACGCCCGATTTCCCCCAACCCGGCGGGATCCCCTTCCATCTCCCCCATGGACTCGGTGCCGCCGGCCGGCGGCGGCGGCGGCTTAGGAGGAGGTGGCGGCGGTGGCCCTGGCCCCGGCTACCCGGAGTCAACGGACTCCTCCCCGCGCAGCCGCGGCGGGGACTCGTGGGACGAGCCCTTCCCGTCCTCCGCGGCGGCGGCGGCGGCGGGCGGGGGCGGGCGGCTCCGCCTGATGTGCAGCTTCGGGGGCCGCATCGTGCCGCGCCCGACCGACAAGTCGCTCTGCTACCTGGGCGGGGAGACCGGATCGTGGCCGTGGACCGCAACGCCACCCTCGCCGACGTCCACGCGCGGCTCTCCCGCTCCCTGCTCGCCGGCCAGCCCTTCACGCTCAAGTACCAGCTCCCCAACGAGGACCTCGACTCGCTCATCTCCGTCTCCACCGACGAGGACCTCGACAACCTCGTCGACGAGTACGACCGCGTCGCGGCCGCATCGTCAGGTGGTGGGTCCATGTCCTCGCGCACCTCCCGGATCCGCCTCTTCCTCTTCCCGGCCAAGCCCGAGTCCTCCTCCTCCCTCGGCTCCCTCCTCGACGACTCCTCCAAATCCGAGACCTGGTTCGTCGACGCGCTCAACAACGCCATCTCCACCGGATCCTTCGACGGCATCCCGCGCGGGATCTCCACCGACTCCGCCTCCGTCAACTGCCTCCTTGGTCTCGAGGACGATTCGTCGCAGCACTCCCGCAGCGGGGTGCCAAGCTCTGCTCCGGCCGATGACCAGCGCGCCAACCAGCAGAAGCTTGCAGCCGCAGCCGCGGCCGCCGGGAGGCAGCACCAGCACGACGCGCAGTCCGTGCCCGACTCGCCCATGCTGGATAAGAACTCATCCTTCGGCTCGACTTCGTCGGCGCCGTCGCTGTCGAATCTGCCGCCGATACGGGTGAGGCCGGAGGTTATTATGCAGCCCGATAACCGGGTAGCTCCACAACCAGTCTCGGTAGAGGATCACTTCGCCCAGATGGGGATCTCGGAGCAGCCTCCGCCTATGGTGGGATATATGCAACAACCGCTGCAACAAGCACCGATCCCTGCCATGGGGATGCCAGTGGCCGGCATGTCTCCACCAGAGGCGCCTAGCCGAGTGTTCTCCGATGATGAGAGGTCCGATCATGGCGGTGGAGTTCGGATGACACAGCCACTAAAGCAGGAGGTTCCACCTACTGCCGACCCCAACAACAGGTACCACTTTGTGCTTCATTCTCATCAGTAACTATATATTTTGATTAGGCTGCTGATTAGAAGAAGATCAAAGACTTATGTGTTCGATAAAAAATTCCAGGGCCATGTACTACAATGATAGGTCACCTCGTAGCGAAACTGATGCGGCCAGCTATCGCGCTCCAGCGCCAGCTTCAGATGCTGCTGCAGCCGGGCCGCAGCCTCCGCCTGGATATGTCTATGCACAGATGCAGCCACAGCAGCAATTGCACCAGCAGCCACAGCAGCAATTACAGCAGCAGCCACATCAACAATTACAGCAGCAGCCGCCACAGCAAATACAGCAGCAGCCGCCACAGCAGCAAATACAGCAACCACCACAACAGCAATTGCAGCAGCAGCCTCCGCCGCAGCAACAACATCAGCCAGCTCCGCAGCAATATGTCACGGCGGGGAATCAGCACTTCATTCACAACCCAGCCACGGGAACGTTCATTCCGATCCAATCTTATTACCACCAGCCTGTTCCCCAGGCAGCGCCGCAGCAACAGCAGGCTCCTGCGTTCGACCCGAATACCGGCATGTACTACATCCCTATGCGTCCGAATGCACCTCAGCAGTATAGCATGCCTCCTGGTGCTGCTGCCCCTATGCCTGCTCCGACGCTTGTTGAGAGCGCGCCGAAGCCTACTACCGTGCCGATCCCTCAGCAATATATGAAGCCTGAATTGCAGCAACAACCTGGTCTGTACCGAACTGCTGCGCCCGCTGCCCCTCTTCCAGGGTCTAATACTGCCCCTGGATACGGTGGAATGGGCTACCACCAAGTAATTCAACCCCACCACCATCCCGCGCAGCAGCCTGCAGCGGCCATGGCAGGGAACTATGGGTATGAATATGCTGATCCCCGCGCACAGGTCTTCTACTCCCAGGCAGGAGCACCACCACCTGCATCATTGCCACCTCAGTATCCGCCCATGGGATCACCTGATGCCGGCCAGGCTGATTTGAATCAGAACCGTGGCTCATAGCCAAAGGAATGGTGAATCCTGGCATGCTGCTTGCTTATCCTAGAGGTAATCCTGCTGCTACTTATCATTATTGTTTGTTACAACTTACACAAGTCGATGGCAAGCCGTGGATGGTGTAATCGTGCTGCTGCTGTGCATTTGGGATCACATCAATCATGCATCTGGGTCTGTGATTAGAGGGGGTTCAAAATAAGATCTTAATGGTATGTTGGTTCTTGTGCTGTTGACACTGAGAGGAGGGAGTGTTTCTGATTGGTTCTGTCGAGGGCCCAATTTGCCGACGTTGGAGTAAGTTGTGGGGGTTGGAAGACCGTGAAGTGTTGGATTACAGTTCCAATTGCTTGTCTTATTTTTGAATAAATATATAGTAGTTGTCCAAAAAGCTCAGTAAAAATCCGGAACCGAGAACTCATCATTTGTGTAGCCCAATGTATATTTAAACTCATGGAAGGTACTGAGGTTGATGTCCCAGATATGTGTTTATTAGCTTGCTTGTACAAACTTCATTCCGAGTTAAATATGATACACTCCTTGTCCCTTGTTTGTACTATCGATAATTGATGTTGATACGATTCTTGTGGTTTTAGTGCATTGACTTGAGCAACAATTGTGGTCAGTCTAGTCCTCTGTATTCTTGTGTGTTTCCTTTTGCTTGAAGCATTCTACGTATGCTACTTGTAGTTGTAGTCCTCTATAACTGTGTTAGCAAATGATTGTGTTAGGTAGTGCTCCCATCCTGATCTTTTGCTGCTGGATTTACACGGTGGTTGAACTAGATTCTTTGTATGTGTTCATCCAAGGAGGTTATCTCTTGGGAGAGGTTGTGATGGACCTCCAACTACTAATTCAGCCGCGGCATGTTACTAGCAATCTAGCATAGTTGGAACTGCCCTTTCTATTCATTCAACCTGGCGGATGATCCCACCAGAGTTAGAGGTTACAATTTCTCTTTGTACAGAGGCGGTGAACTTCACAGTCACCTGATGTGCCGAAACCCCAGAAAATTGTTCCGGTTTGTTTAACCTTCAAGTTGCTGCCTTCTTTGTCCCCCTGGAGAAGTTCATAGTTGACTCTTTTCCTACGCACTCGAGTGCGCGGTGCTGACGACGCGATCTGCCCCTGGGATCTTATTCTCCGGCGGTGGTGGCGTGATCCGAGGGGCCGCTTTAGGATCTCCAGGAGATTTCCTTGCCGATACTCCGATTGCTTCATCTCAAGGGGCAACACCCAATTGCTTCTGATGCCACGCCATGGTACTACTGGATGTGATGATCATCATCCATCTCGTTTCCTTGCTTTGACGGCATGTCTGTCTGGTATAAGTTGTTCAAGCGTGGTCAGTAGCACACCTGGCGTCCATGCAGAAGAGCTTTTCCTCTGGGCAGCAAGTTGTGTGGATTAACAAACAGTTTGGCGCAACAGCATGATACATACACAGTACCAGCCGTGTTGCGCCGCTTTACGGCTGGCTGGCTGGCTATCAGTGGAGTGTAGTTGTAGTATTCAAATGGTTCTGAGGAGAGGCTGTCAAGTGTCAAAGCACACATTCTTTACCCACTAATCCCCCTCAACTTGAATTAACTTTTTCCATACCTGCCCCTTTGTGTGTGTTGGGATCATCAATAATTTGGTGGCGTGGCGTGATCGCGTTGCAACCAAATTGTTTTTACCCTGGCCGTCGGAAACGGGCATCAGGGGTCCAAGTTGGAGAGGCTGCCAGGCACTCTCTCCGTTCTAAATTAATTGACTTGGTTTTGTCCAAATATGGATGTATCTATACTTGTATGGTGTCTAGATACATCCATGTGTAACCAAATGTGTGTCAATTAAATCCGAACGGAGGGAGTAGGGTTGGATCCGGAGAGTGAAATGAAAGCTGGGGCCTGCCTGCACTGCACGGGGAGGTAGGGGTCGAGGCTGAGTCAGCGGGTCTCGGGATCCGCGCGTGCTTGGGTGGCGCCGTGGAGCCGGCGCCATTGGTGGCGGTGGCAGAGGGAGCACGAGCCCGGCCTGAGCTGGCGGTATACGATCCAAGCTGGATGGATGCATACCCAAGTGGTGGCGGTGGTGGCTCTGTGCGATGGCAGCAGTAGATCAACTGCACGTGGGGCTGGCCGTGGCCGGTCCGGTCGGCGAGGTCCTTGCCACGTGAGGTCCCAGGTAGTACCAAGGTGTATGTGACCATCGGTTCTTCCCGATATTAATATATTCGATTTATCCAAAAAATGTCGATCGGACCGTATGAGCTTCTACGTATGTATGCACTTGTCCGGTACAAGAACGCTCGATCGATGGCAGTATCCTTGTCACCTTGGTTTCTTTTGCATTACCTTTTTGGGCATGACGGAGATGGTTAATTGTTAAGAGGAAACAAGTTAGAGACAACAACTGAGGTAGGTCACGCCACGAGGCGTCCAATCCAATCTTATCTTTCCGGCCCAGATTATCTTCGATCCCAGAGAACCCTGTTGATTGCCTCAGCCAGAGGGAAAACTATATTAAGTCAGTAGCCTAATACATGTTTTGATATTTGTGGAGGTTATGCCGAACGGGTATACCTGCCACGGTGGATAAAACCAGGCCCACCAAGGAGGCCCATCAGATAAAGCCGGAGGGCTTAATGGAGGAGACCTCATGGGCTTAGGTGCAAGGATAAGCCCTGGGCTGGCTTAGTGAAGTCCAAGACGAAGGCCAGACTGCGTTCGCCTTAGGGAGCAAGTTAGGGTTTGTTACCGTGTTAGTCTAGGACTCATGATCTAGGTCGGTTAAGGCTTTCCTTGTAGGGGAAGGCTTGGCGCCTTTATAAGCCAGCCTTCCAGCAGCCTTAGGGCACGCATACAACCTCATTGTAACCTGTACACATATTCTCCTTGAGTGAATTATAGCAGCACGTAGGATCTCGCCACCGTCGTGAGATCCGAAGCTGGGTAAGATCGTGTGTGCAATCCCGTCACTGGAACCCTCTACGTTCTTCCCCACCTCCTCTACGGTACGTATGAATCCATATAGTAGTTCCGCGTTACCAATACCTCGACAGTTGGCGCCCACCGTGGGGCCCAAGGCGTCGGGAGTTTTGTTTCAGGCGGGAGCATTGGGCGAGATCGGCAAGACTATGGCGGTTGGTCGCGCCCGCATCATCAACAACTTTGGGTGCATCGAAGACGACGGATCCTACGTCCCAGCAAACGACGCACTGGTGTCAAGCTTCGTCGTCCCCTTCGGCACCATCAACATCTTCATGGGTTTTACGGCTGAGGCGTATGGATTCCCCAGGGGATCCGCCGCCTTTTGGCCCACCCACCACCCCATCGATTATGCAATCGAGCAACAACACAGATCGGATCAGGCCTTTGTCTATCGCGATCTGAGTGACTCTGATACCCAAAGCGATTCTGACTCCAGCTCTTATGAGCTTATGGAGCCCGCCTCTCGCTTTGTCGGTGTCATTGACGCATCTGGCCCTAAGCCGGCCGAATCTGACCCTGAGTCAATATTACCTGCCTTACAGACAGGAGCAGACTCAGAAGCCGGATCTGATGGCACCGCTCCAATGGCGGAAGATTCAGATCTCGATGACATAAGGAGGAAGACTTTGCAGCACAGGTTGCCGCGCGAGGCTATGGCTCATCCGATCCAAACGAAGTCTTAATGACTTTCCCGGCACAGATAGCTGTGGAGGATGGCGCTGCCGCGGCTAAGCCAGACGAGGCTGAAGTTTCCTCTAGCATCAAACACATTGGTGACAAGGCGGAAAAGCCAGAGGATGTTGGACCCAAAGGCCTCCCCGGCTACGCCTATTGAAGAAGACCTGGAGCGGTCAAAGGAGGAACACATGCGCGCATTGGAGCTTCTCAAAACACCTTTGGGACCAAATCCAACCGCGGTTGAACTTGAGGAAAGACGGAAAGCGCTCCTGGCTGAGACTGAAGTCAACATCAAGTATAAGTTGTCCCTCCTGAACAAGGAAAAAGAGTTAATCCTAGTTGGAAAGGCTCTAGAAGAGGAAGAGTATCAGCGTGAGCGCGATGTTGAGAAATTCCGCAAATACGAAGTATACGTGACCCTCTTCTGCATCGGGATCTGCAGGGAAACTTCGAGAAGCCTTCTGCCCAAAAGTCTTTAAAGCCTTGGCAGAAATACCTTTCAGAGTTAACCCTGATGGAGTCATATTCTTCTCCACCCCGGCCAAAAAATAGAGGCGGCCAGGGAAATCATGGGAGACGAAACAGTCCCAATTGAAGAGCGCCACCATTATTCTAAATGCTCATCGAAAAGGCGGTAGAGCAGCAGGCTAAGGCGGACTCAAACTCAAAACTGGCGGACGACACGCGTCTTTGCAAGACGGCCGTTGCCGGCGGTGGGGATCCAGAGGAACCAGCTGGTTCCAGTAGCCATGGCAATAAGGGTAAGGAACCCAGGAAGGACAAAGTTCCTGACAAGCACAGGGATGAGTCAAAGACTGGGTCCAACCGCCATAGTGACAAAGGCAAGGACGACCACCGGCAAAAGGATAACACACGCCATAAGAAGAATGATCCGCCTCGCCGTGAAAGAGATCAAGACAAGGGAAGGACGCACGGCGTGGGAGCGACCGGCTTAACATGCCACCTCCGCCCGCAGCACGGGCAAGAGACGAAGGAAACAGGGGCAACAGAGATCCGCCTCAAAGGCGATCTCGCTCCCGCTCCCCTCATCGCCAAAGCCGTCAGGAGGAGCCAAGGCGTAGCCAATCCAACAAAGGGCCAGCCAGGGAAAACACTCATATCTCAGACGCCCGCATCCGTCTCGATGAGATTAAAGCGGCCAAAGAGGAGTCTTACCTGGGCCCTGTGTGCTTTGGACCGGCGATTCGCAAGGTGCAACTCCCATCCTCGCTAGGCAATGTCAAGAAAATTGTGGACAAGTACAATGGCATTGACAAACCGGACATATGGCTGCCTGATTATATCCACGCCGTTGGTATTAATGACGGTGATTACAACGCAGCTGTACGTTTTCTTCCACTCATGTTGGAGGGAACGGCCCGGTTATGGATCGACACTTTGCCAGAAAAGAGTATCCACAATTGGCAAGACATGCAGAAAACATTCATGCAACACTTCTCATGCACATACAAACGTCCAAAGGCTTACTCAGATCTACTAAAGTGCGCTCAAGTGGAGGGGGAGTCAAGCAGAGCTTTCATAGCTCGATGGACAGAGACAAAGAATGCATGTGAAGACGTTTCTGAGATCCAGGCCATACATGCTTTTATGAACAGCCTGAAGAAAGGCAACATGATGAGATATATGTTAGCCAGCCAAAACATCAAACACCTCGGCGAGCTCTTAGACAGCGCGAACAATTACGCTGCAGCAGAAGACGACGCTCGAGCTGACGACGGCGATCTGCGCATGGACATAGCTGTTAACCCGGAAAAGCGAAACAACAATCAAAGCCGGAAAAAGAAGGAAGCCAACGATGCGCCAGGACCATCAAAGGAGGTAGCCTTTGCCAATAAGAAGGGTGGCCAGAGCGGGGCTAGCAGATGGCAGAAGAAGGCGATGACAGTCAAGGGTCAAGACCCATTAAAATCACCTATGACGACATCAAAGATGAACCTTGTGCCCATCATAGCAAGCTTGGCAAATGCACCCATACCAACAGGCAGTGCCGCCTTAACGATGATATCAAGAAGGATCCGACGCTGGCTTCAAGGCAAAGCAGTTCAAGCGCAAGAACCGTAAAGACAAGAAAGAGCAGAAGGACAACGAGGAAAGTGCTTCGGAGCCGGAAGATCAGGAGCCAAAGCACAAGAGGAGCAACAAGTTTCCAAGGGTCGAAACAAGCCTTGTTACTTTCCTTGCCACTCCTTCGGCCAAAAAGGAAAAGGCAGCCTGGAGGGAACTCAATGCCACTATGCCAGCGGTTCCCCAGTATCTCAACTGGTCCGAGCACCCATTACATGGGACCGCAACGATCATCCTGATCATATTCCACAGAACCCAGGGAATTACGCGCTCGTTGTAAACCCAATTGTGCAGCAATGCAGGCTTTCTAAGGTGCTTATGGATGGAGGGAGTAGCATCAACATCCTCTATCTTGAAACCTTAAAGCGCATGCGCCTTTCTGAGACACAGCTAAAACATAGCACAGTCAAGTTTCACGGCATAGTGCCAGGCAGGCAGGCCAGTTCTATGGGAACAATCGTCTTAGACGTCACCTTTGGTGACGAAACAAACTATAGGACTGAGGAAGTTGCCTTTGAGGTGGTGGAATTCAAAAGTGCGTATCACGCAATCTTTGGCCGCCCAGCCTTTGCCAAATTCATGGCACGCCCGTGTTACATCTACAGCAAGCTCAAAATACCTGGACCAAACGGCGTCATCACGGTCAATGGCGACTTCAAGAAGGCGAAGGAATGCGAAGCAGGAAACGCCGTCTTAGCAGAAGCAGTCATCAGCAAGGAAGAGCTGGAGCAGTACAAGAAAGAAGTTAACACCAATGAAATGCCGGATGGTAAGAAGCCTCCTTGCGCCTCGGATGTCACTTTCAAGGCCAGCTCAAACTCGAAGAAGATCGTGCTGGACAACGCGATGCAAGCAAGACGACGAACATAGGCGCGGACCTCAGTGACGCATAGGAAGGCGCGCTCGTCAAGTTCCTCCGTGAGCAACGGGATATTTTTGCATGGTCACCATCAGACATGCCAGGAGTACCCCGGGAACTTGCCGAGCACAGCCTTAATGTCGCCAAAGGTGCCAAGCCAGTAAAACAAGGTCTTCGTCGCTTCGGTCCAGAGAAGAAGAAAGCAATAGGAAAAGAGGTAGCTCGGCTTAGTGCCGCTAATTTCATTAGAGAGGTTATCCACACAGATTGGCTAGCAAATCCTGTATTAGTACCTAAGAAGGACGTGAAAGACTTGCGCATGTGCATAGATTTCACCGGCTTAAACAAAGCCTGTCCTAAAGACCCCTTCGCATTGCCGCGAATTGATCAGGTCGTAGATGCTGTATCAGGTTCTGAATTACTATGCTTTTTGGACGCTTACTCTGGCTACCACCAAATTAAGATGAAGGAGTCTGACCAAATTAAGACTTCCTTCATCACACCTTTCGGAACGTTTTGCTACATAACTATGCCTTTCGGGCTTAAAAACGCTGGCTCAACGTACCAACGGTGCATACAACGTTGCCTACACGATCAAATAGGCCGCAATGTTCACGCTTATGTCGATGACATTGCCGTTATGTCGCGAAAACGCGGCGATCTCATCGTTGACCTTCAAGAAACCTTTGATAACTTAGAAAATATAACATGAAGCTAAATCCGGGAAAATGCTTTTTTGGCGTCCCAGCAGGAAAACTTTTAGGCTTCATTGTTTCAGAAAGAGGTCTTGAGGTTAACCCAGAAAAGATTCGAGCTATCATGGACATCAAAAAGCCTACTTGTCTTAAAGATGTCCAAAGGCTCACAGGATCTGCAGCAGCTGTAAGCCGATTTATTAGTAGGCTTGGGGATAAAGCTTTACCCCTATACAGGTTGTTGAAGAAAACTAAGACGTTCGTCTGGACTGAAGAGGCAGATGCAGCCTTAGCACAGTTAAAAGACGCCTTAGTTTCAGCACCAATATTAGCGTCTCCTCTACCACAAGAGCCGATGCTACTTTACATGGCGGCTACCAACCTAGTTATTAGTGCAGTGGTTGTTGTTGAACGAAAGGAAGAAGGAAAGGAGCTACCGGAACAAAGGCCGGTATATTATATCAGCGAAGTCTTCTCCGAATCCAAACAACGATACCCTCACTATCAGAAGCTGGCTTATGGAGTTTTCTTCGCAGCCAGAAAATTACGCCATTATTTCCAAGAGCACCCAATCACGGTAGTCAGTAAGGCGCCATTGGGTGACATTATAAACAACACTGATGCCACTGGACGTGTGGCTAAGTGGGGAATTGAATTGGCAGCCTTCGATATCCAGTACAAGCCACGTACAGCCATCAAATCCCAGTCTTAGCTGATTTCATCGCAGACTGGACGAAGCAATGGATGAACTTCCCCTCCCTGACGAAGAATATTGGGTTATGCACTTTGACGGCTCCAAAATGTTGCAGGGATCGGGAGCTGGCGTGGTACTGAAGAACCCTAAAGGAGACAAGATGTGCTATGTCTTGCAGATACACTTCAATGCCACTAATAATGTTGCAGAATACGAGGCTCTGTTGCATGGATTGCACGTCGCAAAGGATTTGGGCATTAGCCGTCTTTTGTGCTATGGCGATTCAGACCTCGTTGTTCAACAGTTAGAAGGGGCATGGGACGCGAAGAGCCCTACAATGGCTGAATACCGACGCACGGTAGACGAGTTTGGTCGGTGTTTTATCGGCTTAGAAGTCAAGCATATCAAAAGGGAGGAAAATGAAGCAGCGGACGCCTTAGCCAGAATGGGCTCGAAAAGATCGAAGGTGCCCTCCGATATATTTTTGGAGCACCTGTACGTGCCGTCTATTAAAGGCGGAGATGAGGATGACCCCATGGCTTCGCAGTCTGTTTCCGTCATGCTGGTGAAGCCAGATTGGACACAGCCCTACATAAATTTCCTCCTTAACAAGGAAGAGCCAGAGGATGAAGTCTTAAGGCGGCAAGTTGTGCGCAGAGCTAAGGCATACACAATAATAAATGGAGAGCTATACAAGCGGAGTACCACAGGTGTATATCAACGATGCGTTTCGCCGGAAGAAGGACAGGAGATACTAGAAGAGATCCATGGTGGATGTTGCGGTCATCATGCCTCTGCCCGAGCAATTGTCGCCAAAGCTTTTAGACATGGATTCTACTGGCTCACAGCAAAGCAAGACGCAGAAGAACTCGTCAAGAAATGCGTTGGATGCCAAAAGTATGCAAGACAGCCAAAGATGCCAGCCCAGGAGTTGCGCACCATTCCAATCACGTGGCCATTTGCGGTCTGGGGACTGGACATGGTAGGTCCATTCAGGACTGCGCGAGGCGGCGTCAAACATCTCTTAGTTGCGGTGGATAAATACACCAAGTGGGTTGAAGCTAAGCCCATAAAAAAGCTTGATGGGGCAACAGCCAAGAAGTTCGTCATTGAGGTTATAACGAGATTTGGCGTCCCCCACAGTATCATTACGGACAATGGGACAAACTTCGCCGTAGGAGAATGGCAAAGTACTGTGGTGAAGTTGGTATTCGTTTGGACTTAGCATCTGTGGCTCATCCACAATCGAATGGCCAAGTTGAGCGAACCAACAGTATAATTCTACAGGGAATAAAGCCAAGATTAGAGGTGCCTTTGCATAGAGCAGCTGGAGCATGGGTAGAAGAATTACCTGCTGTCTTATGGAGCATACGCACAACTCCAAGCAGCGCAACAGGCTATACCCCTTTCTTTCTCATATATGGCGCTGAAGCGGTACTCCCAACAGATGTCCTGCACGACACACCTCGTGTAACAGCCTACGTCGAAGCAGACGCAGAAGAAGCCCGACAGGACGGCTTAGACCTTCTCGAAGAAGAGCGTGAGATAGCGCTTCAGCGCTCCGCCATTTATCAGCAGAACATGCGGCGTTACCACAGTCGCAAGGTAAGACGGAGATCGTTTCGAGAAGGCGATTTGGTGCTTCGCCTTGTTCAGCAAAAGGAGCACAAACTATCTCCCATATGGGAAGGACCCTTCGTTATCAGCAAAGCGCTTAAGAACGGGGCATATTATCTTGTGGACCTCCGTGATATCAGAAGAAGAAGAAAAGAGGCCGCAAAAGGAAAAGGAACGAAGAAGCAGTGCTCAAGAGACGAAACGTCCTTGGAACATTGAGCAGCTACGTCCTTTTTACACTTAGCAATTCTATTGTAATCACACCATATATGATTATGAAATAAAAGTCTTTGGTTCCCTCAATTATTTTTATGCATGAGTTCTCGCCGTCTTTTATTTCCATTTGATCATATATTTCGATAAAAATATCAATGTTAACCCGAATTGGCTCCGTGCTTGTGGTTACTCACATGATGCTTTTGCCTTAAGGCCTTACAAAAATTAAAATTGCATCCGTCTAAGAGTATTTATCTGATCGCGTATATGCTGGCTTGTCTTAGTAGATGCTTTACGCACCAAAAGCCGGCGCCGTTTCTGTGTTTAAACAGTTTGGTTACTAACCCTGTTGCCAGCGAAGTGTTCCGTGCCTTAGGTTCTGCCAGCATACGAAAAGGCTAAAGCATATAAGCCAGAAAACTTAAAGACGGATAAGGAGCATAGTTTGCAAGCCTTTTAAAAATAAGTGCATGCGTCAAAACAAACATGTTCAACAGATAAAAAGGCTCCTGCCATTACAAAACATAACTTAACAAGTCTTTTGTGCCATTTTCATGACACGCTTAATGCAAAGTTTTTCCTGCATCTTATGCAGGGGACTGAGGAGGCGAAGACGCAGGGGACTTGGATGGATCCAGCGTAGCTTCAGACTCGCCTTCTTCTTCTTCTTCTTCTTCTTCTTCTTCATTTCCGTCTTCTGACTCATCGCCATTACCAGTGTGGGTGCTTCGGCTTCGTCATCAGACACGTCGTCAGGACGGGGAGGCACAGGCTTCTTGGAGAAGAAGATAGACAAGTCTACCATCTCAGCAACGGCTGAGGCAAAGCCAGAGACAGAGGCATAGACCTTTTCTTTGACGAGCTCGTTGCCGTCTCTGTCCTTGGCTGGGAAACACTTGATAACGCGCCACATGTTGACTTCGGGGTAGTGGCCGCGAACAAGTCCTAGAGCAAGTTTTGCTCCGCCTCTAGCTGCTGAGCGAAGACGCTCCACCACCTCTGGGACGCAGTTCTGAAGAAGTGGCAGCAAGTTGCTGGTGTTTGTCACTTGGGGCAGCTGTTTTGGGAAGATGTTGGCGACAACGTCTCTTCCCGCAGCATACAGCCCTGACACAATTTCGCCACACTCCAAGATAAGCTCCAGCGCGTCTCAGAGGTAAGCCTTTCCCCAAACCCAGCTGGAACTGTGGAAAGGAGGAATGGAAAAAAGTTAAGGCGTACTGAAGTGTTGGAATAAAGGCGAAAAGTGACAGAAAGGCGAGAAGAAAGAAGAGAGGCTTACTTAGCAGTTTCTCGTCAATGGCGCTCTCATCAGCTTGGCGTTCAAGACGACCTTGTAAGCTCTGGATTAGGAGCCCATCCTTTTCAGCCTGTCGCTGCAGTTTCAGAAGTTCTGCCTTCAGTTTGTCTTGCTCTCAGCGGCGCTGTCTTGGACGGCTTTAAGATTGGCCTCGGCCGTCTTTCGGTTCTCCTCCAGTTGCTTAAACAAGGCGGCATTTTCCCGCCTCACAACTTCTATATCGCCAGTCTCGCTGACGATCTGTTTCGCCTTCGCCACAACAGCTGTGCAAAACACATTGCATGTGTTGAGCATCTTATGCCTTAAAACGAATTAAACTCACAACGCATGTGAAAGAACAACATTTACCTTCGTTCGCCTTATTTTCGGCGACGGCTTGCTTGAGCACTTGCCTTTGGTTACTCAGTGAGTACCATAGATCGCATGTAAGTTGCTCGCTGCTCTGCTAAGGCAAGGGCAGTAGTAAGTAACAAAGGTAAAGACAATAAGTATAGCTACAAGGGCTTGGGGACTGAGTCTTTATCAACATGAAAGAAAGGCCATTACGTCGGCTTAGTCAAAGCACAACGTAATGCCCGGGGACTAGTATGTACATAAAGACGGAATATTTACCTGCATCATGGCCTTCAAGGCTTTGTAGCTCTTCTTCATTGTGACGTACAGCTCGTCACAATTGTCTTCCAGATTCAAGATGGTCAATGTCTGACCAACTGGCCTTAGCTTCGGAGGCGGCTCGTTGCGCTCCTTCTCATCGGCAAGCATGGCGGCGATGTTGGGTAAGATGTACCCCTCGTCGTCAAAGAGCTCTTGCTTCACCATGTTGCGGATAGCCTCACGAGTAATGGGCTCGTTTGGCTCTTCTGACTGAATACTGCCGCCTTCCCAGCAGCAGCCCTGGCCAACTTTTCAGTTTCCGTCTTATCAGGTAAGACGGCGGGTCTAGATCTATATGATGATCTTCAGATGGGCCTGGGGCTGTCTCTTGCTGAACGGAGGGGTGGGGGGAGCGACAGCCGGAGAAGGGTCAGCCTTCTTTGCTTGGAGAAATTACTTTCTTCTCTTCAGAGGCGCAGTTGGCTTGATCCTGCGAATCATATACAAAATAAGATAACATTCATAGACACTGTTCGCCTTACTACAGAAATTGAGATTCGGCTTACTTCTGCACTGGAGCGTTGAAGGCCGCATCCTCATCGTCCTCAATGTCGAGCACTTCGGCATTAACAGGAATGGCTTTCTCACGCTTCCGCCTTTCTGCTGCTGAAGTTGCTGCAGAAGCTCCTGAAGCCTTTCGTTTCCGAGTCTTTGGGGCTCGGGTGCCGCTTCAGGCACGTAAAACAAAGGAGCCAGCAGATTATCTGGCAAAAGGGCGAGCTGAAATAAAGTGGTGTTAGTAAGGCAAACATCGTGGAAGTATAAAAACACAGTGACGGTAAATGCCTTACCGTGGGAGCCGGGTTGGCGGCTGTGTACATAGGACGCTGCTCTGCAGCTGGATCCTTTCCTTGGCAATCCTCTTAAAGCGATACATGAGGGCATCGTGCGTGAGGTCGCTCTCACTAACACGGAGAGGATCCGTCTTCTGGTCCGTGTAGTGGCATAAGAGGCCCTTGCGATCCTTCAAAGGCTGGATTCGCCTTGACAACCAACATAAGATGGTGTCTGCGCCCGTGAGTTTGGGCACACAGTCTTTGTCAAGTACTCAATCCGCCTTTGCATGCGACGGAGGTTGTCAGGAAGGACCTTCAGTGGTTTCTCGCCCCAAGAAAGGCGGGGCTCCGCAGGCAAAGGAGAAAAGCGAGGAAGTCCTATGTCTTTGCCTACGGGCGCCATGTCTTTGCAGTAGAAAAAGGAGATGTTCCAGCCTTTAATAGAGTCTATTTTTGGCGCCTTAGGATACCAGTCTCTGCCTCTACGAAGGTTGATGCTAACTGTTCCTAAGGAAAGCAGTTCTTCCTTCTCTGTTTGGCGTTTGCAAGTAAAGCAGTACTTGAAGAATTCTAAGCTAGGTTCTATGCCTAAATATCCTTCGAATAAGGCCATAAACCAGCTATGTACAAGATGCTATTGGGGCCTACGCTATGAGGCTGAAGACCATAGTAATCTAAGACAGATTGGAAGAAAGGATGCGGTGGCAGAGACAAACCGCGGAGGAGATGCGAGACGAGGAGCACTCGTTCATCGCCGGCGGGATCTGGAGCAGGGTGGCCGTACGCCGACCGCCAGTGGCAGTCTCCTTTGATGGGAGAATGCCCTCCTTTTGCAGCTGCATAAGGTCTGCCTCGGTGATGGTGGAGGCTGCCCAGTTGCGGGATGGTGCCTCCTCTCCCTCCTCCTCTGCCTCCGCCGCGTCGCCCTCGTCGAACGGCTGGGCGATTTTCTCTGCTTCGGTGGAGATGGCCAAGGAGCTTGTTGCCGTTGCTGCGCGAGAAGCGGATGCATCCGCGGCGCCCGAGCCCCACGTCGCCGACGACGCCGCCGCCGGAGCTTGTTGCCGTTGCTGCGCGAGAAGCGGATCTTGTCCCGCCGTCGCTGACGACGCCGCCGCCGCTGCCGCTCCCGCGGTCGCATCGGAGCTCTCCATGAGTGGGTGCGCAGGTGGTGGTGGTGGAGCTCGCCGGAGTTTAGATGGGGACGGGCGCGAGGAGGAAGATGAACAGGGAAATGGATTGAGTGGAGTAATGAAGAAAATATGTTCCCTTATATGGGGGAGGTGCGCCGCGATTAGTGCGGTGGCACAACGTCCGCGCGATTTTCGCCACGCGTCCCGCAACGGTCAGATAGTGGGTATCTTCTCCCTGACGCCTCGGAGATCGTATGCGAAAAAATAGCGGTGATGGCGTCACAACGTCTCTTTGCTTGTCCAAACTGTCGTGGACTGGCTTTGACTACGATGACGTCATGACAAGACTCGACGCTGACAGAATCTTTCTGCCAGATTGTTCAAAGTGCAGGAGAGTTCGGCTTAATCCTTAAGGCAGACTAAACGTCTCATTTTGGAATGCTCCAAGCTCTTCTGTCCGCCTTTCGCAAAGGCGAAAGCCCGTGTCTTATAAAGACGGAAAACGAAGAACTTAAACCTTTCCGGGGACTACTGTGGAGGTTATGCCGAACGGGTATACCTGCCACGGTGGATAAAACCAGGCCCACCAAGGAGGCCCATCAGATAAAACCGGAGGGATTAATGGAGGGGACCTCATGGGCTTAGGCGCAAGAATAAGCCCTGGGCTGGCTTAGTGAAGTCCAAGACGAAGGCCAGACTGCGTTCGCCTTAGGGAGCAAGTTAGGGTTTGTTACCGTGTTAGTCTAGGACTCATGATCTACGTCGGTTAAGGCTTTCCTTGTAGGGAAGGCTTGGCGCCTTTATAAGCCAGCCTTCCAGCAGCCTTAGGGCACGCATTCAACCTCATTGTAACCTGTACACATATTCTACTTGAGTGAATTATAGCAGCACGTAGGATCTCGCCACCGTCGTGAGATCTGAAGCTGGGTAAGATCGTGTGTGCAATCCCGTCACTGGAACCCTCTACGTTCTTCCCCACCTCCTCTACGGTACGTATGAATCCATATAGTAGTTCCGCGTTACCAATACCTCGACAATATTCGACTCTCATCACCGGCCCATACAAAGCTCCAACCCCAAACTAAACATTTTCCTTCACCGCGACATGACGGACGGTCCGTTTCAGGCCAACACAACACCCAATGTTTACTTCTTGCATTTTCAGCTGGAAAAACGATACACGGTATTGAGAAGAGCCTCTCATAAAACAGAACAAGATCAAGCTAAAACAACTAAAGGGTACACTACGCCGAGAACCAAACCCTTGCGCTAAAAGCCACGCCACCAAAAGGGGGCTAAGTTCGAAGCAAAAACGAAGGAATCCAACAATTCGAACCGAGTTTTGACAATAAAGAGGAATGCAGGAGACGAAAGACAACACCTCAGGAAGACGTCGAGCTAGCACGAAGGAGAGGACGCCGTGCATCACAGCGTCATGCGGAGGGAGGCCGACGGCCATAGCCATGGTTTGAGCCCATGTCCGGGAACGGTAGCGACGACGCCAACAGACTAATAGCCATAATGTGATAGCCTAATACAGGTTTGTCCAACCCGTACAAAACTCCAAATTAGACCGCTTCCTCCCCCGCGACGTGACGGTGCGTTTCAGGCCATCAACACTCCTTTCATTTTTCAGGTGGAAAAACACAGTCCTGATCGAGGACGTACGTAATATCCTGCTAGCTAGTGGCCGAAGCGGCCTGTGCATGGACAAGACACCCCCAAAGCAAAGCTACGTTCTGCATGATGGACCTCTCGTGTGGGCAAAAGCGTTAACCAAACACTGCACGAAGCTGTCTGGTAGACAAACAGATGGATCGGTCGATGTGTCGCCCTGTCAGTGCTGTCATCTCGGTTCCTTTTTACATTATCATCTCTTTCAAGCATGACGGAGGTGGTTAATTATGCAAAGATAGACAGCGACTGTGAGATGTAGGCCACGCGAGGAAGGAGGCGTCCAATCCGATCTTTCTTTCCGAATGAGATCATCTTGGATCCACGAGAGGCAACAAACAACACCAAGCCTGGTCCGACAAAATCACGCAAGACACTGTAATTGGTTACCTCAGCTTGAGGGAATATAATCTCTATCCGATTGCCGTATGGCGAGGTGCGTGTCGCTGTCAGGCCCCATTAGCCCCGGCCGGCGGTGTGTTCTTTCTTTCCAGGGCATTCGATCGACTGAAAAGAAGATCAAGACGATGATGCAAAGAAGAGATCGCACACACACCACCCGACGTAAAGTGCACGCCTCGGAAGATTTACCAAATCACTTCGCATTGCATGCATGGCATGATTACATTTGCCACATCGTATCTCCTTTCGAGTTCAGGTCTTATTCTGGACCTACATGTATGTATGTATGTATGTATGTATGTATGTATGTATGTATGTATGTATGTATGTATGTATGTATGTACAGTGCATGTGCGGCTCGAGCTCTTGCACAGTACAGCTTGATAGTGTAGTTTCTCACAAGGTTCTCTTGGTTCAGCTATCCCTGCATGTCGGTCGCCGTCATCGCGCCTTTGCCCCTGGGGATCTTCCTGAGCACGCCGGAGTCCATCCGCTTGACATGGCTGCGGAAGTCGTGCGTGCCCCTCGCCACCAGGTGGTCAACCTCGTCCTCGTATCGCTCGTACAGCGCCGGCACCGTCATCACGCACACCACCACTGCGGAAAACACCACAGAGCCATCTCTCCCAAATTATTCCTGCTATTCTGAAGAGCAAACGATCTCTGAAACTTTAGCTACTGAAAGTGTTGGTAGTTGCTTACCGAGGTAGAGGAGGGTGAGGGAGCTGAAGCAGCTCGCGATCACCGACCCGACGTATAGGGACACCGCCGTCTGCAGTAGCATGTGTATTTGACACAGATCAGATCAGCCAGCCATGTCATATGTATCATGTACTACTCCATGTGTTAATAGATGATAATTTTTGTGTCTGAATGAAGCGAGTGAGCTGATTACCAGGATGAACATCTTGACGTCGTGTCCGCAAGCGATGTCGTAGAGCTTGTGCACGAACCAGTTGAGCCTCCTGTGCAGGCCCAGGATCACCTGCCTCGTGCTCCTCTCAGACAGCAACGTCTCCGGGATCCTTGGAACCGGCCTGCATGCAGGGTTGCAGTTGGCATCACCAAAAGATAGAAAATTTTCCAGCAGTTTGTCGTGGCTCAGGATTCAGAATGATATTGAAAACTATATGTGCATGATTAGTGGGCTGATTTGAGGTTTATTGGGCCTGATTAGTTAGTTATCTGAATATCTGATCATCCTTGTATTGGTCTAAGACTCCAAGGTCTTGTCAGAACAGTAAGAAGACTGAAGAAGCGGGTGTTGCAGTACATACAGCTTCAGGAACGTGGAGGCGTTGGTCCAAATGAAGAAGGTGAGCATGGCGATCATGGAGGCGTAGCACACCAGCGTCAGGAAGTGGTACTCCGCCACCTCGAACAGACCCCACGCAGCCGTCGCCACGGCGAGGATCGACGCCGACACCTCCTTCCGCCTCCACAGGATGATGTCCGCCGCTGCAATGCACATACATGAACGAATTCAGAAAACTTGAACTCCGAGGTTGCATTTCACATTGATTGGAAGGAGCACATTAGATTCAGTAAATCCATGATCGATCTAGATTACCTTTGCGTCCACCTAGCGTGGCATGGAGAGGCCTCTCCCTGCCGAACAGCCTCGGCGCTCTGTGCCCGTGCGATCCTCCCGTTACCATCTTGGTGTTTGTTTGAGGTTTTTCGATGCAGCTTGCTGTTGAGGTTGTTTGTTCTTGTAAATTACCAGCATGCATATATAGGATTGGCAAAACATTGGCAATCTTCAAGGGAGAGAGCAAAGCATAACTTTAGCTCAAGGCTAGCTTTTCTTTGATACTTTGGAGACCGGGGGCCTTTTGGTGTTGGGATCTGATCCAAACCTTGTGATTCTGGATTCTGCAGAGTTTCCTTTTACGGTTTCTTTTCTTGGATGGATCAAACATGCGTTTCTTGCGCTGCAAATGACTCTATTCAGGAGGTAAAAGTGTAAGTACCTGCATCTATCTTTTTTGGGGACCAAAACTAGCAGGTGCTCTCCTAATGCAGGCGCTCTTAGTCTCACACCAACTATCGCAATGTTGACAATTCTTCAGAATCAGACCCTTCAGAGTGGGTTCAGTTCAGGCTGTGGAAATCATGATCATGATCATTATGACAGTTGAAGATTTGTTTCTTGCTACTACTTAACGGTGACTGATTACCTTCTACTAATTAATAAATTAATTTATTTTATTTCTCTGTCTTTTTTAGCATTAACAACCTAACTACTCGTGGAGAAAGTATCTGACAAAATCTGTCTTATTATTGTGATGAACCTGAAAGTGTACAGCATTTGTTCCTTGACTATGCTGTAGCTCAGCAATTTTGTAGCGAATTCGCTGGATCTTTTAGTATTCTCTAGGGAGTAGTATAAGATCTTTCATCTGCGATAATTCGAAACACACTGCACTGCATTACTGAACCAATGCAGTTACCTCTGCTGCTTTATGGGTTATTCCGAACATGCGTAACAACCTATGTTTTCAGGGGAAGCAATGGAGAAACATGCACTACTATCATACTTCGCTTCTGGATCGTGGCCTGTGGAGAAAACGAGGGGCAAATTAACTTCAGATTTCCTGCCTGTCGGGTCTGAAGACGTATGCCGCGTAGGCGATTTCTGAAGGCAAACACCACCTGTTACTGAAGGGAATGGTCTGCTTGGCTGAGCCTACACAACGTTTCTGGTATTGAAGATGTAATACTCCCTCCGATCCTAAAAATGTGTCGGCAGTGTTACGTAAAAATTGTACTGTACCGTTCAATTCGAGCGACACGTTTGACCGGAGGTAGTAGGATAGTTTTAAAACTTTGGCGTTTTCTTGGGATGCAGTAACAGCACTGTCGCGCTTTTGTGGTGTCTTTTCTTAATGAAATCAGTGGCAACCGTTTTATACCTTTATAAAAAATAAAATGAATTTTGTCTCCAACAGTATGAATTTTGTGCCGGATAGTAGATAATCTTGAGGGCAAATGTTCCTGAATTGGAGATTAGTATAAGATCAAAGGTGCAACTGTGCTAGCATTCTCACAGTTCTCTCTTACTCCCTCCGTTCCAAATTAGATGACTTCCATTTGTGCACATACGGATGTATCTATACTTGTAACATGTCTAGATACATCCGTATGTGGACAAATGAGAGTCATCTAATTTAGAACGGAGGGAGTATATGTTTGGAATTTAATAGCAGCACTCCTGAAAGGTCGCTGCATGCGCGGGGCCTGAAGAACGGGGACATATGTCGCTCGCAAAACACGTTAGATTACCAGGTTTTGCAAGTTCCGTTTTTCTTCTTTTGATTCCTGTCGGCGGTAAGTACCTGGATCAGCCCCACGTGACACTGATTTCTCTCGTTCCGTTTTTTGAATCTCCGCTTCTGAAAAATACAGGGTATACAATATAAAAAAAATGTGAAAAGAGAGTAAAAATTTCTCAAGGTACAAAAATTCTCAAAGTATAAAATTTCCGAAATACAAGTACAAAAAATGGAACAGAATTTTTTCCACTAAAATCTCTTAATCTCGAAGTATAAGTACACAAAAAACAAAAATAAAGAAGTATGAGTACACTAAAATCCGAAGTACAAAAGTACACTAACCGAACTTTTTTGATCAAATTTTCCGCGTGAAGTACAAAAGTACACTGAAATCCTGAAATACAATTGCACTTTAATCCGAAGTAAAAGTATTCAATTTTTGGAACTACAAAATATCAACACGAGATTTAGTTTTGAAAATCTCAACACCGAAATATAAATTTTGGAAGTACAAAATATCAATCCGAAGTGAAAACCGTTCGTAATTCGGATGAACGGTTCAAAATAGTGCATTTTAAAAAATCTGGTTCAAAAAAATAACTAAGGAAAAACTGCACCCCTTCCCACCATGTCGTGACTTATTCTCATATCCTCATCCCCCACTTTTTTTCTACCTGCGACACTTGACGAGCATCAAAGCCCTATTCAGAATGTTTTACGAATGAGTGAACTTAGTTTGCATGTGCGGTGATTAAAGATTAAAGGAAGAAGATGCCACTCTATCATCACCACACATCGGTGAAATCCAAATTGTGATGTACTCTATAATCACAACAGTTCACCATCAAAAAAGGCAATTCATTTTATGGATATTTATTTAGTCTGTGCAAATTTGTGTATGCGTTACTACATGGGGTTACCATATCTTCTACTGGTATAACCCCAATGGAGTGTTTTCGGGTGACAAGAAACATTGTTGAGGGGGAAGCACATTTGATGGATAGGAGGGCAATGGCCCCCTTGCCCCTAGAGAAGCTCTGCCACTGTCAATGTTTGACAACGGCAGCCACTAGGGGCAGAACCTGTTCGATGAAATTTCTCTTTGGCCATGTCCTCTGCCCCATGTAAGCCGTGGATTGAAATATGATTTTACCATAATAACTTATTAGAAAGAGATGAAGAAGAAAATATGATTGTCCGGTCATCGGTGGATAGCGAATACATTGCATTGTATGTTGGATAGCATACGTACGCCAAACTGAATTTGTCAATTTACTTCTCATTTGATGTCACATATTCTTTGCATGCTTCAATCAGATCAAAATGGTAAGTCACAAAAATTTGCCATCGGAAGACTCAATTTTGAATGTGAAAATTTGTGCAAGCGCAGACCCAATGTACAAAGGGTTTTACCACTTCTTCTACCAGTACAACCCCGAGGTAGTTGTGTGTGCTTACGACATTTTGTGAGCTCACGTGCAAGAGCCGGCGATCTCCCCGTCGAAACAGTTTGACATAAAAGCTTGCTCGTAAGGATAGGGGGTGCCAGTTCTCATGTACACTGGGATTGAGAACCACAAACACTAGGTGCAAAAAGTTTCCATATCTGGCCGATCTATCTGATCCAGTCCTCCGCAAATGGTTCAAACCCAACTACAACCGCATCATTACCCCTGACAATGATGTCAATGCAAGTGAATTCCACGATTCAATCACTGCCTGGTATGGCCCTTATAAGTATGTATAAGTAGCACTATCTGTTTCAGCTTTCTTTTGGATTAAAAAAACAAATATAACTTTTTAACTATGTGTGATACGTTGTAGACACTGGCGGGTGGTATTCAGAAGCAAACATGATATGGACGGCTTTGAGGTGTTGTACCAGAGTAATGACTTTAAGATATGGGTCCAAGCCGATCACTTGCTGCACTCCACCGATATGACATGGATGTGGGAATGCCCAGATTTCTATCCTGTGGTAGTCACAGGTGGTAGCCTCCCTTACAAACATGGAGTTGGCAAAGCTGAGTTGTCCCACGCTGAGTTCCTCTGAATTTGTCCTCTGGTATGACTATGGCAATTTGATGTAATATTTGGATTTTAAACATGACAATTAAGGGATTCTTAAAAAAATCTAGGACAGGGGGGCCTATGCCCCCCCCCCCCCCCCCCCTCGCCCAACTCCCCGTTGGATCTAGAGAAGCTCTTCCACTAACAACATTGACAACCGTAGCCATCAGGTGTGAAATGTCATCTATCTGCCTATTTATCTGTCTCGGTCCTCCAAAACTATTCGAAACAAGACTACAACCACATGATTTTTCCTGAAAACAGTGTCGCTGCAACTGCATTCCGTGATCCTAGTAGATTATAGGAATGTATCAATAAACTTATTCATAATATCTTACGAGTAAATGCAGATAAACTGAATATTGTTTGATTGTGCGGTTACAAAAAAGTAAAAGTCCAATACATAACGTATTCTGAAAGCATCGTGTTTCAAGGTAAATCAAAGAAAAATCCTTGCAATAGAATTCTTAAAGTCTCGAGTTCCATGCAGCCATCTGGATTTGAATGTGTTATGTTGCCAAGAGGAGAACTCGGAGACAGTCATTGTCACAGGATTCGGTAACAACCAAGGATGAGTATATAAATATTTATTTTTTAAGCTACCAAGGAACAACTTCACTTAATGGATAGGGTGCTCATAACAATACAAGCTCCATGTAAATAATTAACTGCATTGAAGCCTCCATCGCATGGTTGTTGCACAAAATAGTATCTAATACTACAGTAGTATTTCTATTTAAGGGCGTGAAGAGAGAGGAAGTAGGATCATAGTCCACAACAAAGCCATATTGTGTACCTTAGGTCGATCAATGTGTAAAGCTCAATCGTTTCTAGGTTTAAGTATACAAAAATTTGAGTCTTTTTTGGAAGAAAAAAAATCAAGATAACGGAAACCCACCCATATCATAGGAACTGGAAACATAAAAAAAATCGGCTACACCGATTTTTATGTTCACACGAAGTAACATAAACATCATTGTCAGATAGTGGTGGAATCTTTTTGAACAATTCATCACGTACCTAGCTAAAAATGGAGCAATAAAGTCGGAACCTTAAAATAAGTTTTTAACAATTTTTAGGACAAAAATAAAAACCACTTGTAGCTCTTATTACTCAGGGAAACTCATTTAAATGGACAAAATTATTTAGTAAGAGAGAAAATTATAAATTTGTGGGAATTGAACATCCAATATGATCTATTTTGTGTAAAAAATAGGAAGGGTACCTTTATGCACTATATGCTTTGCCCTTGCAAAAAACCATTGTCCACTCAGCAAATGAAAAAAAATTAACGAAAAATTGAATTTCTTTGTGGAAGTTTTGTTTTTCATGGCATGCATTATACACCTCTGTTCCAAAGATGGTCACGTTATGATCTATGTCAAGAATATGGCCATATATTTTGTCAGTGGTTTGAAAGTCATCAATGTTCATACATGATATTCCATTTTTTAATTTTTTTTATCAAAATTCAACATTGTCACTTTTCATGGCACCTAGCACACATAAAAGGATTTCATGCCAAACAAATTGCACTTTTCTTCATTTCTTTGATTTTTTTTAAAATAGGGTTTAAGTTGTCGGTACATCTATTCATACCATTGACATGAATCTTTCAACCCATCAGTGGATATTGCGTAAAATCTTAGTTGTCTACTTTATAATATTTTTTGGCACTTTATAGGATCAAACTAGAACAAATTAAATCGTAGTTCAAATTTTAATCACTTTTGAGAAATGTAGTCGATGCCGACCCACCGGCGACCTGGGAAGTGTAGTCGAAAGAAGCATCTGTGTCGAGTGAGTTGGTAAGCAGCGAGAGCGGCAGGAATAGCTCGGCCAGATCCCAGATGCCACCTCTCTACACCGCTTGCTCTCTTGGGGGAGTTCTCAACTGAACCCGGTATATGTAGCTATTTTTTTTAATAATACATTTTTTTAATTAAATTCGAAAAATATTACGCAAAATAACGAAATTTCAAAAATAATACGGCCTCGGCCTAAGCTGGGCCGATTAGGGCCTGTCGGCCGGAGCTGGGCCGACAAGGCCTTCGGCCGACGCTGCACGCGTCAGAGAAGCTTGTCGGCGAAAGCTAAGTCGACTGGGCCTTATCGGCTAGAACTGGGCCGAGAAGGTTCTGTCGGCCTTAACTGAGCCGAGTGCTTCCTCCATTTTTTTCCGTCCTCTCCCTCCTTTTTTTAAACACAAATGCATACAAATTATAGATGAAATGAAAGTCAAAATTTAAAACACAGATGCAGACTAATAACAGATGAAATCAAACTCTAAATTTAAAACACTGGTCCACACTTATTACAGATTAAAACATAGTCCAATTTTAAAACATTGATCCACATTTATTACAAATAAAAGCACAGTCCAAATTTAAAACATATGCTAGTTTCTTCCCCTTCTTCTTGGTCCTCGCCTGCCTCGTCCACGTGTAGCAGCTGCTCTAGTTGCCGTAGCAGCATCCGTACTTGGAAAATTTGTACAACCAGTGTGCCTGTGACCAAAATCATTGCACAAGAAACATTGCACTGTCGGGCCTCCGGCTTCAGATTCATCCATACCATTTCTGATACGCTTGCACGGTCGTCTATCTCTACCAGGACGAAGTAGCCTTGGGTCTGGGATGTACTGCCTTTCATTAGGGTCAACCGTGTTAAAATTACCCACAGCTCGAAATCCCACCATTTCACCGGTCCAGGTATTAAGAACAGACTCGTTCAAATAATATGTTGAAACGAATGAGATGGCTGACAGTCCGAGTTGCCCACAAGCAGCCAATACATGTGAGCAGGGCAGGTGAAGCAATTTTGGTTTATTGCATGTGCACTCACATGTTGGTGGGGCTTCATTTCCAATTCTCACCTCATGCGTTCTGAGCTGATTTCCGCAACCAAACTTGTCAGAAGGTAAGCGTACCTCGAACCTCCTTTCTTGATTTCCTATGGCATGCACAGCATGATTACGAGCTTTTGCCATCTTCCTATCCATGTACTCCATAATCTTCTCACAATAAGGTGTGTTCGGGTTGTTTACGATATGCGAGTGAGCTTTATGGCGTCTTTCTCTGAAGTACTTGACTGTGCCCTCAAAAATACCCTCCACAATGGCTGTAAGTGGCAATGCCCTATTTCCTCTCAGAACAAAGTTGTATGTTTCAGCCAGGTTGGTAGTCATAACACCGTACCTGGCTCCATAAGTGTCGTGCATCAAAGACCACCTCTCCAGAGGCTCGTGCTCTATCCACTGCTGAAAGTTTTTAATCAACCTCCCAGTCTTTCTCCTAACACCAGGCGGATCAAATCCTGGCAAGTCACAAAGCCCAACAGGTTCATCTTCAGCTGGTGGAGATCCGGTTGCTAGCTGTTGCGCCACAAGTTGCACATGTGCTGCTACTGCAACATTTCGTGCAGCTCTCCTCTGCCTAACATGCTGGTTAGTGAAGTCATCAAGCTTACCACGTATGAATGTGTATTTCCAGAATTGGTTCTGCTTGCATAGTTTTTTTTAATAGATTCATCAAAGCCTTATCTCGGAACTGTGAGAAAAAATTGGCCCCAAATGGCACATGCACCAACGACTCTGCAGGTCTAGCCATGGCGTTTCTTCCGCGGCCACAGGGTTTGTGAGTGCCTTGACGGCGTTCAGTATACCAGCATGGCGGTCATGAAGGATGCACACGTTCGGCTTATCTTTTACTACTGCTATTTTAAGCTGCCTGAAGAACCAAGTTCAACTTTCAGTGTTCTCGCTCTCCACAAAAGCAAATGCAAGTGGCACGATCTGATTGTTGCCATCCTGACCAATGGCAGTCAAGATCTATCCCCTATACTTGCCAGTAAGAAATGTACCATCAACACAGATAACTGGTCGACAGTGAGTGAAATCTTCTATGCATACACCGAAAAAGAAGAACACACGATGCAGCACCTTTACGTTCGGAAACTCTGCCATCCAAAAGTGTTTGACGTCAACATATGTGCCTGGATTACGGGCCTGCAATGTGTATAGGAGCCGAACAACTGAGTCATATGAGTCTAGGAACGATCCGAATCTTTTCTCAAGTGCCATCTGCTTAGCCCTCCAAGCTTTGCCATAAGATATTGTGTACTTGAACCTGGTGAACACCTTATGTATAATAGCCTTCGCTTCCATAGCTTTGCCCTGTACTATTTCTGAGTACAGCAACCGAGCTATAAGCATCGACGAAATGTTACGATGATCTTGAGGAATACTGTCAATTCTACATGTGTGCTGTACTACGTCGCTCACTTTCTAGTTTATGCTGAAGTGAGGACGATAACCGTGCACCCTTCCAGGACACCCTGCTACCCCACATTCCATTGTCAGATATTTTTTACTCGACACCTTGGTTTTGAATGTCTTGCAAGTCGACATTGCCCACTTAATGATTGCGTCTTGCAAATGTTGCTTGTCGGTATATAGAGCACCCGCAGTAACCTGGTTCTGATGGTATTCCCAGGCTGAATCATGACCATCGTTCACTGTCATTGACGACGAGAAATCATGACTCCATGACGCAGGATTAGGCACCACATGTTCATCATCCGACTCGTCGGAATCATCCCCATAAGCACTACCACCATCTTCGTCTTCCTCTTCCATCATTTGTTGGAATACATCGTCTGCAGTTGCCTCAACATCATCTTCATCTCCCTCTACCATCTGCTCTGCCTGACTATTTTGGCCAGATTCATAACCACCACCTCCAACATCTCCCTGATTATAATCATGTCCAGAAAATTGCATCTCCTGACTACTCTGGCCAAGATCGTGCCCTCCCTCGCCTTCAGGCGGAATCACCTCCTTCGCGACAGGTATCAATAACGCGATAGGGGTACATCCCCTGCTTTCGCAGCCTTGCAACCATCGCACCATCTGAGAGGTCCGATCTATCGGACTCAAATAAAAAAACACCGGGGACCTTGTCTTCGTCCACAGTGCATGCACACCGACAGTGTCTGTTTGAGGATTAAGCCCTAAACACGCTGCCAACCAATCTTTCAGCTGACTTATAGACCATGTTTCTGGGTCACTCAGTTCCAACTCTGACCATCGAAACTCACCCAAATCAGCTCCATGCTCATTTACCACAAGTTCGCCAGGACCGTAGTAAAACAAACATTTCACTAAATTACTCATCTCAACAACCTAAAATGTGACACAAATTAACTGTTATAACGGGGAACAACTATATACTTAATATTACTAGCGCAACAGTAAACCGTAATTAGCCAGATAAACGCATACCCTTGAAGCGTGCCGATTCAATGGACCAGCACCGTCACCACCACCGCCAATGCAACACCGCTGCACCACCACCACCACGCTGCACCACCACCACCCTACACCAACCTCCACCTAAACTCCACCATTGCTCCAACCAAACAACACGAAATCTAACAAAAACCTAACCCATCTGTATATCTGAGCTGCCTTAACTCTCTAACATTTCTAGGAGGAAGATTTGGTGGCTGGATGGACATATCGCCGCTGAAACGCAGCAAGGAGCTGCTGGTTTTCGAGAGGAAGAAGAAAAGGAGAGAGAGGACGCGAGGAGGAAGATGTGGCCAGGCCTGGCCTTATCCAGCATCCTATCGGCCCAGCCCTGGCCGACAGGCCTGTCGGCTTAGAGTTGGCCGATTAGTGCCCACTCGTGACGCGTAACGGCCTGTCGGGCGCAGGCCTGGCCCACCATGCGACCTTATCGTCTTAGACAAAGCCGATAAGGCCTTATCGGCCCAGCTCCGGCCGACATGTCCTAATCGGCCCAGCTTAGGCTGAGGCCGTATTATTTTTGAAATTTCGTTATTTTGCGTAATATTTTTTGAATTTAATTAAAAAAATGTATTATTAAAAAAAAATTAGCGTATATGTAGACGCTTCTTGCCTGCTCTCACCCACCACACCGCACTGCACTGCAGTAGCTAGGCTCCATGGCTCGCATCAGCACCGGTACCAGTAACTGCAACTGCAAGCGACGCTTCTTCTATCTAGCACTGTCCTCCGGCCGGGCCCGGGTACATCTCTACAAACATGCATCAAATATCAAATCATGTTCCATGCTTGCTTTGTCCTATGTCTTTCTCTACAAACATCAAATCATGATCATGTGCACATATCGTGTTTCATATGGTTGCACATTTTCTATTAAAAATGCACACAGTCATAGAATACACTGCTTTCCCAAACCACCTCACTCGTGCTCTAGTATCTTTTTCCACCGAAAGTTCTTATTCCTCCCACGTTTTCGGAGGAGAAAGCTACGGCTAGCTAAGCAATGAAGGGGATGGTTTGAACTATGAACTACTCGCCAGTAAAGTGGATATATGACGCGAGAAAATGGAATTAGTATAACTAAACAGCGCATAGTTTATCGCTAGACGCGCACGCGCAGAAACTGCAGCTATAGCAGATAGACTCCACTAAGATGGAATGGAATGTGTTAAACAAAAAATGGGAATGGAATGAATGATGCAGCCGATGCTAACCGGCCTTTGGCTGCAATGTAGAGCCAAACTAAACTAAGGATCAAGGTAACTAAGTTTGATTTTCGCAAGGCTGGTCAAGATGGAATATATACCACGGCTACACTTTTTACGTTTTTGTGTACGTGATCAGTCATATAACATGTTACCACAAACCTAAACTGCACATTTGAACTACAGACAATTAGACGAGTGCGCGCGCTCGGATGTACTACCTCCGTTTCAAAATATATGATTTTTTTTATCATTTCTGGCTTTGTCCTGTTTCATACTATGTAGACATGTTTTAGTGTGCTTATTCACTCGTTTAATAACGAATCAGGACAAGTCAAAAAGGATAGAAAGTCTTATTTAGAAACAGAGGGAGTATTACATATCAGGAAGCACTTGTCATTGGCCTCCCAGGATAAGGACCAAACACACGTGTCAACAACTACTCTCTCACTACTCACCATGTTTATCAAAACCCACTTAAATTACACAACTAATTTGTCAATGTCTAGTTGTGACGGAAGCAAAGTATAGCACATGTGTTTTTTGCTAATTAAGCATATACCTCGCCGGCTCTATCTTCCGAATGCAGGGAGATGAGTATAAAATGTTTTAGTTTGCCCGAGCATATTCCTCAAGGAACTATTTGCAAAAACGAAATGTCTATAGTAAAGAATGTGTATGCCTTCAATTTCTTTTTTCTGAGATAAGTGTATGCCTTCAATTTCAGAAGTATAAGAAACACAAATTAGATTGTGATATTGTAAAATATTAAACACAACTTGGAATTAGTCTATTCCGTTACGGGTATACAACTTCAAATAATTCGAGTACAACTTAAATGTATTTCGGTAAATCTAAACGTAAGGCGCCTGCCAGGGGGCATAACCATACGCACCCCCGCGAGCCCACACGTCCTTTTGCATGCATGCAAAAAAAAATAAAAAAGCTGATGTCATCCCGTATTTAATGCAAAACTAAAAAATTCAAAAAGTTTTGTAGTTCAAACCGTTTATCCGATTGAGAATCCGTTTTCACCTTTAGAGTAGTCGCGACGAGATGTTCGAAACTAGATCCCATGTTGATATGTTTCGACAACTTTTTTTTTTGCCCGAAAATTACCACCCCATAACATAAAAGTTACCAAGGCTTGAATACTTAAGTTACCCACCATATTAGCAATTAGTTTTCAGGTTGACAAAATCATTGTAGTTACAATACTCTCTCGGTAATAGTTACCACCCAATACTGATAGAGTTACCACCCGGTATTGACAAAGTTATCTATGTGTTTTCATGTGTAGTTATCCATCACAAAATCGTTATAGTTACCCTACTCTCTCGATAATAGTTATCACCCAGTACTAGTAATGTTACCTCGTGTGTTTTCATGTGTAGTTATCCACCCTACTATCTCGATAATAGTTATCACCTAGTACTAGTAAAGTTACCCGTGTGTTTTCATGTATAGTTATCCACCCTACTCTCTCGATAATAGTTACCACCCAATACTGATGGACTTATCCACTCAGTACTGATAAATTTACCCATGTGTTTTCATGGTGAAGTTATCCAACATGAAATCAATGTAGTTACCGTACTCTCTCGGTAATAGTTACCCACCCAATACTGATCAAGTTATCCACTCAGTATTTATTTAGTTATTCATGTGTTCATGATGTAGTTATCCACCACTAAATCGATTTTAGTTACCATGTGCTCTAAATAATAGTTACGAACACAATGCCCATTTTTTCTATGTGTAGTTCACTTATGAAATTGACAGTTATCATTCTAATATACTTATGCACAATAAATTTACCATCTCAAAATAATGTGGTAACTTTAAAGGTCATAAAAAACTAAAAGAACAACAAAATATTGTTATATTTCAACCGAAAACTAATCGTCAATATGGTGTGTAACTTACGTATTAAAGGCTGGGTAACTTATATGTTACGGGGTGGTAACTTTCTGGGCCAAAAAAATTTTGTCGGAACATATCGATATGGGATCTAGTTTTGAAGATCTCGTCGCGACTAGTCCAACGATGAAAACGGATTTTAAATCGGATAAATGGTTTGGGCTACAAAACTTTTTGAATTCTCGAATTTCGCATTTAATGCGGGATGACATCAGCATGTTTGTTTGTTTGTGTATGCATGCATGGGAGCGTTTCTCTCCCTCCGGCCTGCGTATAGTTAAGCTAATCATAAGGCGCCTGCTACATAGTAAATCCCAATGTATTTTGCAAATTTACTTCGGCTGGGGCCACCCATTTTGAAAAAAAAAAGACGGAGGTGTACACGCCCAACACACACATGAATGACGTAGGCACAACCGCACAAGTTTCCTATTCCCGCGCATGGTAATACGCTTGAGTTTTGGCAATAAAAATTATTCGCACCTGATTTCGTGATAAGATTGATGGATCATCATCCAAATATTCGGCTACAGTCTCGATCGATTTCTATAAATACCTCAATCCCAGATGCAGCCTGCCCCCACAAATCCAAACACCCACCGCCATTGCTCTCCAATCTCAAGAGCTACTCGGTTCATCACTTGCGATCGCGGTTTACGAGGCAGAAACAGCTAGCCAACCATGTCTTCTTCCCCTGAACTGTCCCCGATCCTGCCCCGCGTGCTCATTGTCTCCCGCCGCACCGTCCGCAAGAACAAGTTCGTCGACTTCGTCGGCGAGTACCACCTGGACCTCATCGTGGGCTACGGCGCCGTCCCAGTGATCGTGCCGCGCGTCGCCGGCGTGCACGCCATGCTCGACTCGTTCGAGCCCATCCACGGCGTGCTGCTCTGCGAGGGTGAGGACATCGACCCCTCCCTCTACGGCGGCGACGATGCGCTCACGACGGAGCAGCTGGAGGAGGTGCGGCGGCTCCACCCGAGCGACGCTTCCTTGGACCACGAGAAGGACTCCATCGAGCTCCTCCTCACGCACCGCTGCCTCAAGCGTGGCATCCCGTTCCTCGGCATCTGCCGCGGCTCGCAGATGCTCAACGTCGCATGCGGCGGCTCGCTCTACCAGGACGTCGGCCACGAGCTGCCTTCCCATGATGCAACCGTGTGCCACATGGACTATGCCGACTACGACGGGCACCGGCACCCGGTGCGTGTCCTGCCCGGCACGCCGCTGCACGATTGGTTCGCTGAGTCCCTCGGCGGCGGTGAGGAGATCATGGTGAACAGCTACCACCACCAGGGCGTGCGGCGGCTGGCGGAGCGTTTTGTGCCAATGGCGTTCGCGCCAGACGGTTTGGTGGAGGGGTTCTACGACCCGCACGCGTACAACCCTGGCGAGGGCAAGTTCATCATGGGTCTGCAGTTCCACCCGGAGCGCATGCGCAAGCCCGGCTCCGACGAGTTCGATTACCCAGGCTGCCCGAAGGCCTACCGGGAGTTCGTGCGCGCCGTGGTCGCCTACGAGGCCACGCTCGCCGCCGTTCCCACACGCGTCCACAGGGCCGCGGTCACGGCGTTAGCGGCGCCGAAGCTTAGCCACGACATGGAGAAGCAGCGCAAGGTGCTCCTCCGGAGCTTCTCGCTGGCCAAGAACATGCACTTCGGCGGCGGTGGTGGCAACACGCAGAAGCCGGCGGCGGAGGCGGAGCGGCGGGACCTGGACGCGGGAGCCGAGTTCCTGGAGACGGCGGCGCTGAGCTCGCAGCAGGAGAAGCGGCTGAAGCAGATGGGCGCCACGGTGCGGAATGCGTCCGGGTACCTCAACAGTATGCTCAAGGTGAGTGAGGACAAGGAGGCGGCGGCCAGGGCGCTCATGGGCAAGATGTCCGCCGCGCAGCTCTCCAGCCTCGCCGCGTTCTACCACGCCATGGGTAACATCTGCGCCGACGTGCTCGACGCCAAGCTCCAGCCAGCCGCGATTCTGCACGACTAGTCGAGTAGTCGAGTTGTGACAGAAAACCCGAATCGAGTGCTGCAAATTTGCAAATTATTTTTCTGATGTTTACATGGTGTAGCCTGGAATCGACGCACCGACAAGCGTTTGTTTGACTTTGTTTCTGTGTCCGTACAATTTATCTGTGTAGCTTGGCTCGCTGACTTTCTTCGTAGGAAAGACGGAGAGCAAAACTACTGAATTAAGGAATCGTATATGCAAGTCATTTGCTATTTTTTTTTTGAGGTTTAGGACGGTCGTATCCGTCATCCGATTAGATAGAATAGAGTGTACAGAGTTTCGAGCTAGGGAGAAAATTCCTTCAAAACAACAAAAACTAGTCTCCAGAATCTTGTGTGTGGGCGAAATCCCGCACCGCCAACTCCTCCCGCACCAAAGCCGCCACCTCCAAAGGCGAGATTGCCACATTGCATAGGGTCATTTGGCTCCTCTCCTTCCCTCCAAGCATCAGAAACTTTATCATCTAGGCCTCCCCCGGCGGCATCTGCCGCACCATCCTGGCCCCTGACATCGTCTTCATTTTCTTGGTCTTGTTCACGGCGAGGACGAGGTCGTCGATGGCCACCACCTCCTGGTCCGAGAAGGGCCGGTCCGAGACATCCAACAAGGCCAAGAAGTCCTCTCGCCGGCGCCCCGAGGGGTGGGCCTCCTCGGTCAGCGAGCCGAGACGGCGCGCCACGGTCTCCTTGGCCAGCTGCTCGATGTTGGCGCCTTTCGGGTGCAGCTTGGCGAGTCTCTCGCTTCTCCACACAGACGGCACCTCCACCTCCCTCTCGTGGACCAACGGCGTGGCCGGCGTGCCCAATACGGTGGCCGCAAGTGGCACCGTGATCCGGGCTAAGAAGCCCGACAAGGGGCACGGAGCTGCACCGACCTCCATGTCCTGCTGCCCAGGTCCAGCATCCGGAAGCGGGGAGCACCCCGAGGCCGGACACGAATCCCATTGGACCAAAAGTTTGCATGTACCCTGGTTTGAATCCGTGTCACCAAAAAAATTGTGGTACTCCTGGCTTGGAGTAGCTATCAGTTGAAAGAAATTTAAACCTATCCTTTTTTCCATGAAAATAAAAAAAACCTGCTCCTAGATTGTTGGAGACTCAATTTCATTGCAAAGTTCTTGGGTCACATGGGAGGTGTGAAGGTGGAGTCTCACTCTAGGATCATCAAAAAGTTGGTTGGAGGTGAACTGCTAGTAGCACCTAGATGTGATGTCCCGGAGAGCAAACGCAAGATGTCAGGCATGCATGGTGAACAGGTTCAACACTTGTTCAACAACCAGGTACAGGTAGCACAACACATCACCATTCAGTATTCAACAGTAACGATAACTGCACTTGCACAAGTGTATGTAGGTGGCCAGTTCGTTCTGTTCATCGCTCAATTTGTTTCAAACTGAACCATGTAAACTATGATCTCTCCATCATTCAGTTCTTACCATCCCCAGGCTGCAGCATGTTCCTTTCACTGTCGCCTGTGACCGGCCAGGGACATAAGCTCTCGCGCGTTTCATTTTCTGGTACGTCCAAGGATTTCAAGGCAACGACTTGTCCATGTTCGGGTGAATATTCAGTTAACATGGAACCAATAGTGTTTAACCAAACGTGCTTCTGTATCACACACTCACTGAAGAATATTCAGTTAACATGTTTTGGGCACTTTATAAGATTGCTACTAAGGCTGTTGCAAATAGAATGAGGCATGTCTTAGAGTATACAGTTGGACAGGAACAAAGCGCGTTTGTACCCGGAAGATTAATTTCGGATAATGCACTAGTGGCATTTGAATGTATTCGCTCGATGAAGAGGAAGAAGAAGGGGAAAAAGGGGCATTGTGCAGTCAAACTCGACATGATGAAAAGCTTATGATGCTGAATGGCCCTTTATTGAAGCAATGATGCTGAAGCTTGGTTTTCCTTCCCGGCTAGTTCAACTAATTATGAAGTGTGTATCTACGGTCAGAATTTCCTTTAAGGTGAATGGTGGTCTTCTTGAGCCCTTTTATCCTTCTCGTGGCATTCGGCAGGGAGATCCTATGTCACCATATGTATTCTTATATTGTGCGGAAGGACTGACAGCCTTGTTACATCACTATAATACTGGATTTGTGGATTGAGGTATTCGAGTTTGCAACAGGTCATCTTGGATCTCGCACTTGTTAGTGCAAGTGCTCGGAGACTGGATGAAATACTTCCGATTTATGGCGCAGCATCTGGTCAGAGGGTGAACAAAGAGAAGAGTGCTCTATTTTTTACTCCATGTACTCCTAGTGAGCATAGGGAGGCAGTGAAACAATGTCTGAATATTCAAACAGAAACTTTCACAGAGAAATATTTGTGTCTCCCCATGGCTGCGGGGAAACTAAATAGTGATGCTTTTGAGTATATCTCAGATAGTGCAAGAGGAAGTATGGATGGTTGGGCTGAGAAGAACCACTCTTACCCGGGGAAAGAAGCTCTGATAAAATCAGTTATTCAGGCCAAACCAACATACAGTATGGGTTGTTTTCTTCTCTCCAAGGGACCATGCAAAAAGCTCACGTCCTTGATGGGACAATTTTGGTGGAGTGGTAATCTCGATAAGAGATCCATGCATTGGATTGCATGGGAAAAACTGGCTATTCCGAAATGCCAAGGAGGCATGGGGTTTCGGGATATGCATGCTTTTAATATTGCTTTATTGGGTAAGCAAGCCTGGAGAATTGTTATGAATCCAAATTCGCTGTGCTCTCAAGTTTTGCGAACGAGGTATCTTCATAATCAGAATTTTTTGGAGGCAGTGTTGTAAAACGGATAGCAAAGAAACGACGAAGAGCGGAACGATCAAACCAAAGGGGACACGAGATTTAACGTGGAAAACCTCTCCAAACAAAGGAGAGGAAAAAACCACGGGCGCCAGCCAGCAATACTTCACTATATCGGGTGAGGTTACAAACGCCGTGGGTTTACAATGTGTGGCTTACCCCAAAACGGCGGCTTACAAGAGGAATAAATAGAAACATCAAACCCTAGGTCGGCTGCAGTCCAACCCGGAATCAATCCCACCTCGGCGGTAGTACCGCTTAACCCAGCGGTACTACCGCTGGGGTGGGCTGGTTCGTCTCTTCCCACCTCAGCGGTACCGGCGGCGGTACCGCCAGCGGTACCAGTCGGTACCGGAAGCGCGTCAGACGGCCATTTCAGCGGTAGCGGAGGCGGTAGCGGTGGCGGTAGCTCTCAGCGGTAGTACCGCTTAACCCAGCGGTACTACCGCTGGAATTTGGAACACCAAAAATAACACTCCACCTTGAGACAAATTCCATCTTGTAGCATGAAAGAGAACTTCATCCTGAAAACAACAAAGAAACACCTTCGGCGCCAAATAGCCTCTTGGGCTAGACAGTGATACCAACTAAGCCCGAGCAAAGCTCGAACTTAGTAACAGGAACTGGCTTTGTCATCATATCAGCAGGATTATCATGAGTACTTATCTTGCATACCTTCAGTTTACCTTTTGCAACAACATCACGCACATAATGGTATTTGACGTCAATGTGCTTTGTTCTCTCATGGAACATCTGATCCTTGGTAAGGTAAATAGCACTCTGACTATCACAAAACAGGTTAATGCAAGTATCATCTCCACAAAGCTCAGCAAACAAACCTTTCAGCCAAACCGATTCTTTACATGCTTCAGCAATAGCCATGTACTCTGCTTCAGTGGTAGACTGGGCAACAACAGATTGCAACGTTGCCCTCCAACTCACGGCACAACCACCAAGCGTGAACACATAACCTGTGAGGGATCTCCTCTTATCCAAATCGGCAGCAAAATCTGAATCCACATAGCCTACGAGTCCCTCATCAGTCTTGCCGAACTTGAGGCAAGCATTGGATGTGCCACGAAGGTACCTGAAAATCCACTGAACAGCCTTCCAATGTTCTTTACCAGGATTAGCCATATATCTACTAACCAAACTCATAGCATATGATAAATCTGGACGTGAGCAAACCATGGCATACATTAAAGAACCAACAGCACTAGAATATGGAACTCTAGACATGTACTCAAAATCCTCATCCGTACTAGGACATTGTTCAGCTGACAATTTAAAGTGAGGAGCAATAGGAGTACTAACAGACTTTGCATCATGCATGTTAAAACGATGAAGAACTTTCTTAATGTAATTTTGCTGACTAAGAAACAACAAACCAGAATTTCTGTCACGGGTAATCTCCATACCTAGAATTTTCTTAGCAGCACCAAGATCCTTCATCTCAAACTCGCTACTCAACTGTGACTTGAGAGCAGCGATATCTTTCTTGCTCTTGGCAGCAATCAACATATCATCAACATATAATAACAGGTATATAGGTGATCCATTAACAAACTTAATGTACACACAGCTATCAAATTCAGACCTCTTAAAGCCATGTGACAACATAAAAGAATCAAACCTTTTATACCACTGACGAGGAGATTGTTTCAAACCGTATAAGGACCTTTTCAACTTACACACAAGATCCTCCTTACCAGGCACTATGAACCCTTCTGGCTGGTCCATGTATATCTCCTCCTCCAACTCTCCATGCAGAAACGCAGTCTTTACATCTAACTGCTCAAGCTCAAGATCACGCATAGCAACAATACCAAAAATGTACGAATTGAACTATGCTTAACAACGGAGAGAAAACATCATTATAATCACACCTGGAATTTGACTGAAGCCTTTTGCAACTAACCTTGCCTTAAACCTCGGAGGCTCGCTAGGAGATAAACCCTCCTTTCTCTTGAAGATCCACTTACAGCGGACTGCCTTCTTTTTCTTAGGCAAGCGCACAACTTCCCATGTGCCATTCTTATCGAGTGACTGCATTTCTTCTTGCATAGCAGCAAGCCACTTCTCGCGGTCACCGGAACCAATAGCTTCAGTATAGGTGGACGGCTCATGTCCGTGCTCCACCTGTTCTGCACAACTCAGAGCATAATCAACAATGTTACACTCTTCAATTAAACGTGGTCGAGGACCACAATTCCTCCTGTTCCTACGAGCAGCAATAGACTGTTGTGGCTGCAAAACAGGGGGTGAGTTCTGAACATTATTATTATCAGAATCAGAAGAATCAGAATCATCAGAACCAGCAGAATCAGGATCAGAATCATCTGAAGTAGCAGCACCATCATTGTCAACAGTGACATTTTCCTTTTCAACAGAGTGCTCCACCTCGACACGAACCTGCTCCTCAGAAAAATCTGGCAAAACATCTGAGGACAACTTATCAAAGTACATAACAGATTCATTGAAAACAACACTCCTGCTCATAAAAGCCTTTAGTTTCGGGATTCCACAACTTGTATCCTTTTACACCCGAACCATAACCAATGAACACACACTTAATAGCTCTCGGCTCTAACTTTCCATTATCAACATGAGCATAAGCAGTGCAGCCGAAAACTTTAAGTTGTGAATAATCAGCAGGAGTCTGACCATACCTCAATGGGAGTTTTCTTGTCGAGGGGAATAGATGGTGACCTGTTTATCAAGTAGCAGGCGGTGGCAGCCGCCTCAGCCCAAAAACGCTTACTCATGCGAGCGTTGGAGATCATGCAGCGAGCCTTGGAGATGATGGTCCTGTTCATCCGCTCCGCTACACCATTCTGCTGAGGCGTGTACGGGATGGTGAGGTGCCTGACAATGCCTTCTTTCCTGCAATAATCATTAAAGGCATTCGAACAAAATTCGCCACCATTGTCAGTACGAAGTAATTTCACCTTCCTTTCTGTTTGCCTTTCAATCATAGCTTTCCACTCTTTAAAAGCAGCAAACGCATCATCCTTATTTTTCATGAAATAAGGCCAAACTCTTCTAGAGTAATCATCAATAATGGTAAGCATATAACGAGCACCACCATAAGAGGGCTTACGAGATGGCCCCCAAACATCAGCATGTACATAATCAAGTGTACCTTTGGTGGTGTGAACAGAAGCATTAAACTTAACTCTTGTGTGCTTACCGAAAATGCAGTGTTCACAGAACTGCATCTTACCCAAACTGCATCCTTGCAGCAAGTCTCTCTTGATCAATTCTGCCATACCAAGTTCACTCATATGTCCAAGACGCTTATGCCAAAGGTTAGTTTTACTAGCGTCATCATGAGAAACAGCAGCAACAGTACCAGATAACGTGCTACCTCTAAGAACATATAACTTAGCAGAATTCATATCACCAACCATAACTATGAGAGAACCTTTTGATACCTTTAGGAGTTTATTTCCTCCTTTGTACTTGTACCCGTCACAGTCAAGGGTACTGAGCGAGATCAAATTTCTTGCCATGGTTGGTATGTGTTTCACTCCCGTCAACGTGCGTGTCATACCGTCATGTGTCTTGACCTGAACGGAACCAACGCCAACAATGTTGCATTGCTGGTCGTTCCCCACACGCACGAAATCTCCAGTCTGCACTAACTCATAAGAACTGAACCAATCTTTGTTACAGCAAATATGAAAAGAACATGCAGTATCTAGAATCCATTCATCCTGACGAGAAACACATGCAGCTAAAACAGCTAGGCATTCGCCATCAGAACTACCATCAACAACAGAAGCCTCACCGGTATCTTTACCTTCATTATTTTTCGGTTGGTAAGTACCTTTTCTTTTCTCCTTGTTCTGCAACTTCCAACAATCATCAATGACATGATTAGATTTCTTACAATACCTGCAGAACTTGTCACGGCCTTTAGACTTTGAGCGACCTCTGTCACCCTTGCTCTTGTCTCTGTTGTTGTTGTAGTGGTTATCTCGCTGCTCAGGCCTCCCTCGGACCTGCAAAGCATCGCCCTTGGAGGACGACGACTCCTCTTTCTGTACCATACCTTTCATCTTTTCCCTGGCAAGCAGGGCCTCATATACTTCCGCGGTGGTTAGTTCATCACGGCTTAACAGTATGGTATCACGAAAATTTGCAAAGGAATTTGGCAGCGAGCATAGAAGTAAAAGTGCTAGATCTTCATCATCGTACTTTACCTCCATCGACACTAGGTCAGAAACGATCTCCTTAAAGATCGATAAGTGATTCATTACCGAACCACCTTCTTGCAACTTGTGCGTGAACAACTTCATCTTCACATGCATCTTGCTGGTGAGATCTTTGGACATGCAGATCGACTCCAGCTTAGCCCACAGTGCCGCTGCGGTTTTCTCCTGGAGTACTTCTTGCAGAATATCATTAGATAGATGAAGTTGAATAAGCGATAAAGCCTTACGGTCTTTCCGCTTCTCATCGGCGGTCCATGCCGCCGCATCCTTGTCGCCGAATTTCTCCAGCGCCTCGTCAAGATCATTGGACTGTGCGAGGATCGCACGCATCTTGACCTGCCACAGCGAAAATCTCGTCTTGTAGTCCAGCGCCGGTAGATCGAACTTCATCGATGCCATCCAAAACCCTAATCTGAAAACAGATCTGAAACAGGGCTCTGATACCACTTGTTGTAAAACGATAGCAAAGAAACGACGAAGAGCGGAACGATCAAACCAAAGGGGACACGAGATTTAACGTGGAAAACCTCTCCAAACAAAGGAGAGGAAAAAACCACGGGCGCCAGCCAGCAATACTTCACTATATCGGGTGAGGTTACAAACGCCGTGGGTTTACAATGTGTGGCTTACCCCAAAACGGCGGCTTACAAGAGGAATAAATAGAAACATCAAACCCTAGGTCGGCTGCAGTCCAACCCGGAATCAATCCCACCTCGGCGGTAGTACCGCTTAACCCAGCGGTACTACCGCTGGGGTGGGCTGGTTCGTCTCTTCCCACCTCAGCGGTACCGGCGGCGGTACCGCCAGCGGTACCAGTCGGTACCGTAAAGCGCGTCAGACGGCCATTTCAGCGGTAGCGGAGGCGGTAGCGGTGGCGGTAGCTCTCAGCGGTAGTACCGCTTAACCCAGCGGTACTACCGCTGGAATTTGGAACACCAGAAAATAACAGGCAGTAGCACCAAGAGCTGCGTCTCGGACCTGGAGATCTATCCTGGCGGGAAGGGATGCTTTAAAACTTGGGCTCATGAAGCGAGTGGGCTCTGGTGAATCAATCTCGATCTGGGATGACTGTTGGCTCCCGGATACTGCGACAATGAAGCCCATGGGCCGAAAGCGTGAGACTGACCTGACCATGGTCAGTGAGTTGATAACACAAGATCATCGGTGGAATGTGCCTTTGATTCGTGGCCTGTTTTTTGAGCCTGATGCTGATTCCATTTTAAAGATTCATCTTCGTTCTTTGGTAGGAGAGGATTTCCTTGTGTGGGCAAAAGAAAAATCAGGTATTTATTCAGTGCGATCTGCTTATAGATCGTTAGTTCTGAAAAAACCAGGGGGAAGAGGCTGTTCGGCATGGGACAGTATCTTCATCGTCAGATAATGTAAGTGATAAATGGAAACGATTGTGGAAATTATCAGTGGTTCCTAAGGTGCGAGTTTTTTGGTGGAGAGTTCTTCGAGGTATTTTACCAGATTATGTGACTCTCTCACGGAGGCATGTCATGGAAGATAGCACCTGTGGAATATGTAAAGCTGAGTCTGAAACTTTAATGCATGCGCTAATTGAGTGCAGTCATGCTCAGATGTTTTGGACAGCAGCTAAAGAAATCTTGTTGATTAAGCTGCCCAGGCTTCACCCAGCAACTTGGGCAGCAGATATCTTATGTGATCCTTCATTTGTGCAGAAGGACAGAGAAATCATTATTACGGTGATGTATTCAATCTGGACATCGAGAAATAATTTGACTCATGGCGAACTTGGATTTAATCCAGTTAAATCGATGCAGATGATACAGGAGACACTGCAGATGCTTGAACTTCCCAAAGTTAATGGGTCATTGATGCAGTCTCGACGGCTATGCAAATGGAGCAGACCACCTGAAGGCGTTATAAAACTGAATTCAGATGGGGCTATTCGCTTGGACTCTGGTTTGGCTTCTACTGGAGTTGTGGCAAGAGATGGGCAGAGTTTTCGTGGTGTTGGTGGTAAGATTTACAGAGGTATTTCAGACCCTCTGGTAATTGATGCCCTGGCTCTGCGTGATGCCGCAGTTTATGCGGTCGAGAAGGGTTTTGGCGATGTCACGTTCGAGGTGGATTGCTTGGAACTGGTGAAGCACTGGACTAATCGTCACTCTGATCGTTCGGTGATCAGGCCAGTCTTAGACTAGATTAGTGAGCTAGGATCATCTTTCCGGTCTTTTAGCATTTGTTGTGCGCGTCGCGAGGCTAACCAGGCAGCCCACTCTTGTGCAAAATTTGTTATCATACAAGAGGAGGCGTGTTTGTGGGATGCTGAGCCACCGCCTTTTATAGTACACAGTCTTACGACTGATTGTAACGATGTAACTATGTGATATTTTTGAGGCAGCAAGTTTCAGACGCACTCTTTTCTTTCCAGGGTATTTAAGGGGACTGGGAGGTTTTTAATGAGGCGGCTTGATGACCTAATATATGGTGGTTGAAAATTCAAAAAAAAAATCAGTCTACCTGAACTATTGATGAACAGACTAACATATAATCTTGTTAGTGAATAACTAGGTGAAGTAAACCTCTGATGCTTGGCTCCATGTGTTAATGATTAACTCGAGTTAAGGGCACACACCCTCAACTTCTTTGCTAGCACTTTTGACTCTACCATACTACCATAGATGTACACATCCGTTGCACTCCTAACCAAAATCCATCATTTGCACCTGCGGACATGTATTAGGGAAAATAGTTAGACTGACATGAATGTTCTACATGTAAACAGATGCATTATCCCTGGTCATGTAATGATCTTGGTGAACTTTGGTAGGCCACCAAGGAATAAATTCACTTATGGAGAGGGTGCGCATAAGTCATAACAATACAAGAATGTGCATGTGCTCCATGTCAATATTTAACTTAATTGAATTAAGATTCCATCGCATGGTTGTTGCACCAAATATTATCTTATACTCCCTCCGTTCCAAAATATAAAATGTTTTAGCTTTTTTACACATTCACATGTGTACACATGTATCTAGACATGTTTAGTGTCTATGTACACTTATTTTGGTATAAATGTAGACAATATGTGTAATATCTAAAACATCTTATATTGTGGAACGGAGGGAGTACTATGTAAGTGCTGCTATTTAAAGGGGTAAAGAGAGACGGCGTAGGATCATAGTCCAAAAGAAAGACATCTTGTGTACCCTCGATCAAGGTGTAAAGATCAATCGCTGCTAGGTTCATATCTGCATACTCCGTCTACACAATGTACACAAATTCTCCATTTATTTGGAATTTCTTTTCAGGACAATGGAAACCCACACACATCATAGGAATTGGAAACATCAGGAATTTCTCTTGCATCGATTTTTAAATTCACACCAAGTAACTAAAACATCGTTGCTCTATAGTGGAGAAATCTTCTTGTACCACACATTTTTTATGTGGTTCACCTTGAATATGCAGTAACCAGTTATATTAACTTTACATTCATAGTCAATCATGGCGTGGATATTTCATTCTTCTATGTAAAATAGCTCCTTTCTGTTGTTTTACCCTTTTTAAATTTATTTGCTTATTTGAGATTCTTTGCTCATTATCAGTGTTTGGGGCTATCCGAAGTGATGAATTTGGAATTATTATATATCTTCCTCCGGCTATGACATAAGCCTCGGCTCGATGAACCTCTAATCTATGTTTCTGTTCATGTCATAATTTTTGTGTTCTTAAGATTTCAACTTGTTTATCTCGGTATGTTGCTTTTGTGGAATTTTTTCCTTCTCGTAATTTTAATTTGTGTCAGATTAGAGAATTTTTTATGTGTTTTTTGTTGTTCATGGCCAGTGGGTCATGACATTAGGTTTTACTAATCAACTACACAATCGAATTAGTGAGATATGAGCGCAGGGGTTTGATGCCAATAGATGGATTGTTTGACGGGTGATTAATCCTGTTACACTAGCCTCCTTGAATCTCTCCATTCATTCGGAGTTTGAGTGTTGTAGTCGATTTCATACATTAGTCTAGTCAGGGGTGGTCACCTATGAAGAACTGAACATCGAGACACTTTCCATTGGATATGTGTGGTTAACCCCACACTAACCAAATTAAATTGACGTTTGGGTGGGCAAACTAAAAAAATAGTTGTTTGATATGCCATGTTTCGTGTTGTCATGGATATTGTAACATGTTGTTACTCAATTGACATGTCATGTTTATTTTTGTGTTATATTAAATCTTGGTCGTGCCAATGCTATTATTTGTTTCTTGATAAATAATTCTTGCGAGTACTGAAGTACTCATTGGATTCCAAATGTCAACATTTTACAGGCGAGCCTAGTGTAGGTTAGTCAGAGTGATGCTAGTTGCTTGTTTCACCCGGTTGGCTTAACGATTCCGGTTGTGGTTTGTTCACATGGCAGGGCTGTCATGTTGGACTTTCTTTTCTTTCCTCCGTTGATTTTGTGGACAACCTTTGAGCCGCTCGTGTGGATTTATCTAATGGCTATCTAGTAAGAGAATTTAGTTATGTATCTCTAAACCTTCTTTGGAGCCGTGTGTTTATGATATGAATTACATGGTGTGTGTTCCGGAGTTTGGGGTTCATTTGATTGTGTGAATACACAACGACGTCTTTGTTGTCTTGAGACATGTGAGCCCTTTCCCGTGCTGTGGTTAGTATATTGTTTTATGCTACTTATGTTGCATCATGGGTATGTCCCTCTTAGGGAGCTAGTGTGGGGCATCGCCCCACAACGGTCTGCAGATGGGTCCGCTTTGGTCCGGCCCAATGGCATGTTTGGTTTTGTTTTAGTCTATCTGGAAAATTACTTCACTTAGTAAGACAAAATTACTAGAAAATGAAAATATGTGATTTGTTACAAACAATTCATGCATTAATTTTGCATTTTATCAAAAAATTGATTATGCATTACAAAAGTCATGGACAAGAAAAATGCTCATGAGATTTGAAACATTGCTTGCGGGGTAGGCAAAAATGCCCATATTTTCATGGGGTCTAAAGAATGGTTAACGAGGTTCTAAAATGTTAGTGGTTCGGAAAAATATTCACTGCGTTTAAAAAAAAGTTCATGCGGTAAATTCATTGGTTCAAAATAGGATATTCACAGGTTAAGAAATGTTTTCACAAGATTGAAAATCCTATTTGCAGTTTAAAATTTCTTTCATGAGATTAAAATATATTCGCAAGTTCAAAAACACGTTCACTGGTTCAAAAAAATGGTTCATGTATCACTAAGATATGACAGAAAAAATACACGAGAAAAATAAATTGAAAACAGAAGAAAAATGAAATAGGAACAATATAAGTTAAACCGTAATAAAAATAAAAAAGAAACGAGAAAGAAAAAATAATGGAAAAACAAAAATAAAAGCGAAAAAAGAAAAGAAAAACGGAGAGAAGGAAAAACATCGTAATATGCTGGCCCGTGCTAGGCGCGGACACGGGCGAGCCGGTGCTACAACTTGCTAATGGCGAGAAATGGTGCGATAGGAGCCACATTTTTTTTTTGAGAACTCCACCCTTTATTCATCGGACTATAATGTTATTACAGACACCCGCAGGTGGATTTAGGAACCAAACATGTCTACCTACACTAGAGGATAGAGAGCCCCTAGCTAGGCCATGTGCTTCAGTGTTTGAACGACGTCCCTCATGGGCAAACTCCACCTCCTGGAAGGTCTTGTGTTGCCGTTGTTATCTCGCTCACTAGCTGGCCATAAGGACCCAGCCTGTCGCCCGACTGAATGCTTAGCACAATCGCTTGCCAATTTAATCCGTTGCAGGTTCAGATCGTATGCCAGCGCCATACCTTCTCTGCATGCCGCCGCCTCCAACATCTCCGGGTCTGATGCCCCCTGAATCACTAGTGCCGATGCACCAAGGAACATGCCCGCATCATCACGTGCAACTGCCGCTATCGACGCTATGCCTCCATTCTTCGAGAGTGCAGCATCAACGTTGATTTTTGCCACACCCACAGACGGAGGGATCCACTTGGGTGCTGCTGCCACAACTCGCTGCTTTGACTGAACAGTTGGCTTTAACAAGGACAGGTCATTGATAAACCTGTTGATGAAGCTCAAAGTCGACAAAGGACTTTGAAACACCTGCTCATACAACGCCTTCCTCCTCGCATGCCAAATAGCCCACAGCGTTACCACTGTCATCGTGAGATCCTCATGCGATAATGCACTGGTTACTTCAGCTAACCAGCCCCTGGCATCTGGTTCGTCAATACTGATCAGAACCTCCACCAGCTCTTCCGGCAACAAGGCCCAAACACTGCGAGCCATGTTGAAGTCCATGAGAGCATGTTTCCACGAGTCTGCTCTCCCGCATATGCCACATGAGCTATGCATCGCCATATTCCTATGGTGTAAGACATGTGCTGACGGGATAGATTGTTTCGCTAGCCGCCATAAGAATACTCGGAGCTTCGAAGGTACCTGGACCTGCCACAGGGAAGTCCAATCTTTAGCCTCGCTTTTCGTATCCGATTTTCCGGCTGTACTATACAGCCAAGCAGACCTGCGTTCCCTTGTACACACAAGCATCTTGTACGCTGATCGGACAGAGAAGATACCCCTCCGATCATAATGCCATGCCCAACAATCGTGTTGTTGTCTGGACGGAAGAGGAATATTCTGAATGATCTCAACGTCCATTGGTGCTAAGTATGTTTGCACCTTTGTCATATCCCATGATCTGGTAAGTGGATCGATCAGCTCGCACACCCGATGGGGTGGATCATCATGGGTGCACGCCACGGGCCTAAGGAGGCCGTCTCTCGGAAGCCAATTCATGTTCCAGATTTCCGTCGCCTCCCCGGAACCTATCCGGCGGATCAGTCCTTGTTTCAGAACATCTTTCCCCTCCATGATCGCACGCCAAACTCTCGATGGAGCCGCACCCAGCTCGGCATCCAAGAAATCGCCAGCTGGGAAATACACTGCTTTAAGAATTCGAGCGCTTAGCGTGTCTGGGTCTTGTACCATGCGCCATGCTTGACGAGCTAACAATGCGAGGTTAAAGAGTTCGATGTCCCTGAACCCTAAACCCCCTAAATTATTTGGCTTGGTCATCTCCTCCCATGCAACCCAACATGTCTTCCTTTTGCCTTGCTTGCTTCCCCACCAGAAACTCCGCCAAAGACTATTTATGTTCACACAATCCTCTTGGTAGCTTGAAACAGGACATCGAGAAGGTAGGAATCGCCTGAGCGACGAATCCTATATAACTAAATAGGTCATCCTCACTATCTATTTCTCTAAACATGCAGCCTGTCCACCTCAACGTGTGACACGTCAGCTCACTCTGCCACATCAGCATTCACCATTCGGGTCAAGAATTAACGAATCGTTTGTATGCCTATTTTTTTCCAAACTCCAAAAACTGACGCCGGTTCATGTCTTATCGTAATGGTAACCCAGTCCACATACGGGCCACCACTTATCTCTATCTTAATTAATCAAAAAAAAATGAACCGGCCCATTGATGACCACTGACGCTTCCATGAACTTTCGCTTTCTCTTCCCCTCTATGTCGCACCCTATTTAATCTCTTCTTTCACAAACTTTTGTAGTTGCAACCGATCCAAAGAAGTATTCTCTATTTTCTCTCCACATGACCAGTGTACTACCTCCGTGCGTAGAACGACAGACAAAAAAGAGAGACGAGCGCCTGCACACAGTCAAGACTCTCAGGGAGTCAGGGACGACCTGGCAAGCTCCGGTGCGCGATTGAAGGACGTGCATGACGCCGCTGCCACCACCCGTCCAGCCTCGCTCCACCTTCGTATCTGACACCAAGGATTGTTGACAAGCTACAGATCGAACCACAACGTACCTGTCTTCCTCTGACACCAAGGCCTAAGACTAGAGATTGATGGAGAGGCAAGCGAGAAAGACTTGGAAACTAATCAGAACATCAAAGTGGTTGATTTGTGAGGTACAGGAAAGATTGTGAAAGCCATGGACAGAGCAGCGTTTAAGGGTGATTCTTTTTTTACTTGCACGGGGTATCCTTGTGGAGTTGTGATCCATTTTCTCTGTTTTCTTTTCCTATCTCCATCCGTTCCACAATTTCAGTTCAGTTCCGTTTACATTTTTCTCATCAATGTAGCACATCCAATATTTTGTTAAGCAAATGTTTCTAGATCTGCATAGCAATTCTATTGTATAGTTTTCCTTATTTCATTCTTTGGGGTCATGACTTATTTGTTTTAAATTTAACAAATATGGTGGTCTGTAATGAAAATTGGCCAAGACTAGCTACTAGGAATGACAGACTGTACTCATTTCAACTACGTAGGTATCTGCATATACTAATGATCTTCCCTTTTCTCATATGTTTTTCTGTTTAAAGGTAAAGGTAGTTTGATTTTGAGAGTTTAAAATTTCAGATTATGCCCTGCACAATCTATTTTCGTTGCCGCTACCAGCGTCTTATTGTGCTCTACTATATATAGGTTTTACACCATAGGTTCTCAGTTTTCGTTTCATATGCCCAATGTACCATATGACGGTACAATCAAATCTTAAGCATGCCTGATTGCGTCGGAAAATCGACATGGCCACATGCAATGTTAATTATACTATCACTTTACTATGATCATGGATATTTATTCTCCACATGTTTTTCTATTTTAAAATTATACAATTTGTCGTATTTTCCCGCAGCAACGCGCGGGGAATCATCTAGTTTAATTAAAATCTCCTTACCCCCCGCTGATAGAAGCATCTCCATCCATCCCTGCACTCGCTTCCAAACTCTATCCCGTAGGTATTTGAAGGCACCATTAGTTGAGATACCAACATCCGATGGCATACCTAGGTATTTCTCACTCAGAGCCTCATTATGGACATCCAGAATATCCTTGATCTCGGCTCTGATCGTCTGATTACATCCCTTCGCAAAGTGAATGGATGACTTCTCCATATTAACCTGCTGACCCGAAGCTCGGCAGTATAACTCCAGTACTTCTTTAACCTCCTCAGCACTCTCCCTATTCGCCCTGAAGAACAGCAGGCTGTCATCTGCAAAGAGTAAGTGACTAACCGTCGGGGCTGACGACGCCACTTTAATCCCACTGAGGTTCGATGACTCACTTCTCGATTTTAAAAGGCACGAAAGGCCCTCCACTGCCAACGGGAAAAGATAGGGGGAGATAGGATCTCCCTGACGAATACCCCTTGAAGGGGTGAAGCTGTCCGTGCATTCTCCGTTAAAGAGAACCGAGAATGAGACAGTAGTAACCAGCCGCATGATCATATCCACCCAAAGACGGTGGAAACCCAATCGGAGCATTATAGCTCGTAAGTAGGTCCACTCCACCCGATCATACGCCTTCTTCATATCCAACTTCAGAGCACAACACCGGCGATCTTTAGCTCGCTTTCGCTTCATAAAGTGTAAACACTCGTATGCTGTGATGATGTTGTCCGTAATTAACCTCCCCGAAACAAAAGCTGATTGCTCTTTCGAAATAATCTCCGGTAAACCTTCTTGAGCCTATTAGCCGCCACCTTAGAAGCTATCTTATATATCACATTACAAAGACTAATTGGGCGAAACTGCCCCAGCTCCTCTGGTGTCGCGACCTTGGGAATAAGGACCACAAAAGTATTGTTTATAGCAGTTGGATCATCTTCCCCCTTCAGAACCCGCAGCACTACCGCGGTCACCTCGGCTGCACAAAGTTCCCAATATCTCTGAAAAAAATGGGCGGGAAACCCGTCCGGCCCCGGGGCCTTTGTAGGGAACATTTGAAACAGAGCTTCCTTCACCTCGCTTTCTTTAAATGAAGCGAGTAGCATATTATTCATCTCGGATGTTACCTTGGTCGGGACAGTCCCTAGTACCGCCTCCATGTTATCCGTACCCTCAGATGTGTATAGCTGCTTGTAGAACGCTACTATCATCGACCTCAGCTCTTGTTCATCACTGCACATCACCCCATCCGATTTCTTCAATTGTGTGATCCTATTCTTCTTCTTTCTCTGACTAGCACGCATATGAAAAAAACCTTGTATTCTTGTCCCCAGCGGAAAGCCACTGGATGCGGGACCTCTGCTGACACATGACCTCCTCCCGATTCTTGTCCCCAGCGGAAAGCCACTAGATGCGGGCCCTCTGCTGACACATGACCTCCTCCCGATGGTTGAGTTCCACTATCCGATCAGTGATCTTAATCTCTGCATGCGACGGTCCCAACCTGTTCGGATCCTCCTGGAGTTTCCCAAGCTCTTCCTTAAGCTTACTCAGCTCAAGTTTGACGTGGCCGAAAGTCGTCTTTCCCCTCCCATCAAGGTGGCCAGCGAAGGTGGTGAGCTTGGTCTGTAATTCATGCAAGTTCTTGGCCTCTCCTTCTCTTTCCCACGCCTGAGCCACCATCGGTGTAAACTCCTCGTGGTCTTCCCACATTACTTCATATCTGAACCGGCCCTTGGCCTTCCTCCGGCGGCGTCCCACCTTCTGCTTCCACGTGAGTAGGATTGGGCCATGGTCTGATGCCGCCGCAGTCATGTTCCTCAAGGTCGTGAGTGGGTAGCGATCGCACCAATCTGATGTTGCCAATGCACGATCAAGCCTGACCCTGCAATATGTGCCTCCCGCGACCTTCTTCTCGTACCTCCAACTGCGTCCTGTGAATCCAAGATCACTGAAACCGCAGACATCCACCATCTCTCGGAACCCCGCCATCTGAGCATAACTCCGATCTTGCACGCCCACGTGTTCCGATTGATGTAGTACCTCGTTGAAATCCCCAATACAGAGCCATGGGAGATCCGATGAGGACTTAATATACTTCAACATATCCCAGGTTTTGAATCTTTCCCTGGTCTGAGCCTCCCCGTAAACGCAAGTAAACCTCCACCTCGACCCATCGGCCTCTGTGATAATTGTGTCAATGTGGTAGTGCGAGAACGGTAAAATTTCCATCTTTATTTCATTATTCCAGAAAATTCTGAGCCCACCACTGCGGCCTGAGCTACTTGCAGCAAACGCCTGATCATAACCTAGCGTATGCCTAAGTCCTTCTACCCTAGTCTTATGCACTTGAGTTTCAACGATACACAAGATCGAGGGGGCAAACGTTTTCGCGAAGTCGCGAAGTTTCTTGACTGTCGGGGCGTTGCCAACTCCCCAGCAGTTCCACGTTGCGCAACTCATTGCTGCGGGCGGCACTCCGCACGGGAGCCCGCCTCTACAGTCGTATCCTTGCTCTTTGCACTTGATTCGTTCGCCCTCTTCTGCTTCTTCTTTTCTTTTGGGGGGACATACACTGGCGGTGGTGGTGGCACCAGTGCCAGGGTCATATCCAGCTGCTTCATTGCCGCCGGTTTCTCCCCTGCTCCTTCCGATGATTCCGGCACTATCTTCAAAGGACTGGTCCCAGTATCCTTCAGCGCCTCACTATCATCGTCTTCCAACCCAGCATCGCAAAAAAGAAACGAGAAAGAAATATAATGGAAAAACAAAAAATAAAAGCGAAAAAAGAAAAGAAAAACGGAGAGAAGGAAAAACATCGTAATATGCTGGCCCGTGCTAGGCGCGGACACGGGCGAGCCGGTGCTACAACTTGCTAATGGCGAGAAATGGTGCGACAGGAGCCACATGCACACATCGTTCTGCCTATTGGATCTGAGGTGGGCCAAAAGAGCAGCATTGGGCTTACGTGTGAAAAGTGATGGGTTGAGAGGAAACAACGGCTTATAAGGCCTTCCACAGCGTGCTCGGTTCCTGAAAAACTCAAAAGCTTGACACGTCATAGCGATGCCCCAAGAAAAGATTAAGGCTTCGAGCTCACAGCGTACATCCGGTGCCCATAAAAAGGTGGGACCCATATGGGGACATCAAACTTGACTGAGGCATGATCCTTCTTTCCTTCTCTTCCTTTCTATTGGCTGATGGATTCATTAGCAGAATATTTTATTGGCCAAGGAGTTGAGGCATCGGAGCACCTTGCTGCTCCGATTCCCTGGAAATTTTTTGTGGCACCGGGCTCACAGCGTGAGGGCACTGGCTACCGATGCCCAAAACTGAATTTGGCACCGCCAAAACGCAACGCTGTGGAAGGCCTAAGGATTCGGGTTGTTGATCTCATCATGAAGTTTAGGTATGTATTTCTGTATTTATATATCCCCCTCATGTCTAAAAAGAAACCCTAAAAAAAGTTATGTAGTTACCATGCGCTAGAAAACTCTTTGTTTTAAAAACAACGGGGGCGAAAAGCCCACCTGAACATGTCATTCATTTTCGATATAACATCTGTACATGCGAGCCACCCCGGGCGAGGAAAGTTAGAAAACTCCTTTTTATCACGGTGGAGAAGGAAACGAGCACACTACATGTCTCAGCTAGCGATTTGGCTCCCGTCGATAGTTTTTATTGTTGTATCGAGAGGCTTGAAACCATGCTTCGTAGCCTGGAGAACTACTAAATTTTATTGTGCCATCAGCGACAGTGTCACTGCTGATGGAAGATGAACTTGATCTCTATGATACACACAAGAGAGAGTTTTGTGTACAGAAAACCCAACTTTATATGATTTAATGTTTATACACAAGCCACGAAAATCCAAAGTCTTACATGAAACTTCGCCGCACAATAGTCGGCCCACTATCTAAATCAGTACTTTCGAACGGTTGTCTAGATACACAAGACATAACGAGGATGCAACTACAAACACACAATACAATTCAAATGCACTCACACAACGCCTACTGAAAACTGTAGCGGCAAAGCATTGAGATTAATTAAGTCTCACCTACCCAAAAAAAAAACTAAGTCTCACCACTCACGTCTCGCTACCAACGGGTATGGTACCTATTAGTGAAAGGATAATCTACATGTTTTTTGAAATGGCGAATATCATTTGGCCTCTGCATAATGGATGCCCACATTCATATATTATTCATTTTTAACTTCAGAAGCAAACAAAATTTGACCAAGCATAGAAAGAAAGCAAATCCGAGACTTGCGTGTCTCGCGACAGTAACTCCGCGGGGCAAACTCTGGCCCTATATATGAAGTCGGTGAAGCCGGTCAAACCCCGGAGTAGGATATTGGACATTTACAACACCCAACACACTTGTATACATATGGTATGGAACCACCTAGATTTTGGTGGGGTTCCAACGCTACGGAGTCCCGCTTCGGCGAAACCCTAGACCCGCTGGAAAAAAGTCAAAGTTCCCGTCTACCCCTTTGAACGGAGTCGAAAGGGGTAGGCTAGTGACTTTTTTTGCTTGGTTGTGTTAGGTTAAGATATAGGAACACCCAAAACCAAGATCCACCAAACTCTTGCAAAGATTGCCTCCGTTTCACCCGAATTGGGATTCTGAGAGACAAGATTCGCGACGTCATTTTATATGGGTGGAGACCGCTATTCGGTGTACTATATACATAAAAATGAATAAAAAACATATTAAATTTAATTTAGAGTAATAAATAAATACATAAAAATGAAGATTATAAAAAAACAGGGACCCTTTGCCAACGGCAAAGCCGTCGGCGTAGCTATACGTAAAAAAGAAATCTTAAAAAATAAAGATAAAAAATAAAGTATTCTTTGCCGACGGCATAGCCGTCGGCGTATGCGAGGCTGCGACGTCACCGAATTCTGAATATACACTACGCCGACGGCCGGAACTAAGCCGACGGCTACCGTCGGCGAAAACCACCTATGCCGACGGCATATTCTAAGCCGACGGCCATGTCGATGGGCTGGCCTCGTCGGACTCTATGCCGACGGCCCCGACAAAAAGCCATCGGCTTAGGTTTTTGCCGTCGGCATAGTACCTCCTTCCTGTAGTGTATGATATATAAGACCCCAAAAATTAAATAGTACACAACTTTTATATTAATCTACATTTGCCTGACATTTCAAATCTAAGTTCAAATCCACAATATTTCACACTCGAGTGCAAATTAAAGCCTAAGCCACAATCATTCTTCATCACGAACATAAACAAAAGTTCAATGCATAGTGCTCTCAAATGTCATTGATTCCATTGCCATAGCTAGTGCTGCATTCATTTCTCACATGCCACCATTTCCACTCTTGTTTGCATTGCCACACATACCTTCCATTGCCATTCCGTAGTTCTTGCATTCATTTCTCCCATGCCAGCATTTCCACCATTGTTTGCATTGCCACCATGCCACCCATACTTCCCATGCATCCGTTGCATCCTGTGGCACCCATGCCTCCAAACCCTCCAATGAATCACCCAGGAAGGCTTCCATAGACCTTGACGCCAATACTAGATCCTACGTGTCAAAGTATGTTCATCCTCTCTCAGAGACCACTTGGGTCCATGAAAAACATAGCTTTTGTTCATTTTGCACATCTTCAGTATTTCATCGGAGGCTGCCTTCCTCTCCTCACCGCCCTCCTTCGTAAATACGGTCTCAGTAACTTGAACTTTGTTGCTCAACACCGTTGACCGGTTCAAGAAAATTATTCGTCCATGCGTCACACAACGACTATTCTTTGTTGAGATTGTAATTTGCACCTCCCACACGTGGAGTTGGATCAATGAATCCCTCATCTTCTGAGTTGGATCAATGAATCCCTCATCTTCCATGTCAAGAAGATACTCTTCTTATGATGTATATCAACATAGCCGTATGTCTGTATTGCAAAAAAAGATTCATTACCCATATTAAATACATCAAATGTGAAAAAAATACACACATATAACATCACAATTGCATACAAATGGAACAACACACACAAATTAAAAATAAATAGAAAAACATTACCTGTCAGTCATTTGATCGAAATGGTCGAGGGAGCCGACAGTCGTGGCGACGGGAGGCGTGGGCTCGACCTTGGATAGCATCGGGATGGGAGGAGAAGGAGACTAAGGCAATGCTGGAGGAGCAGGTGGCACGGGGGAAGGGATCGTTGGAGGACTGTAGGGCCGTTGCCGGAGTCGTCGCCTTCTTCTTTGTGCGTCAGGTTGTCGCGGCTGTGTTTTTGGCAGTTTTCTTCACCTTTGTCGGAGCCTTGGCGGGCGGGCGGCTTTACTGCAGCCTGTATCTTTTTTATTGTAGCTTGGAAGGAGCCTAATAATTGTCTTGGGTAGCAAAGTTTTATTTGGCTGCAATTTTTTTTTCTGTCCCCATGTAGTTTTAGGTGGGCTAACGGAACCTTTTTCGGCAAAAAAATCTAAAGTTTTACTAGCTCCGTTCCATAGTTCTGTCTTGTTTTAGTTCAAATTTGAAGTACGTACAACCATGCTAAGAATATGGAACAGGGGAGTGATTTTTAGGTCTTGGGCCGTACTTTTGTCTCTTGATGGAGATGCTCTAAGGCTAACTGAATGTGTTACATCAATTATTTTCAATTCGCTTGTAGATGAAAAAAACTTAAATCGCCTCCTTGCCGATTAAGTACTTAAAAATTCATGGAACTGTGTTTTCTGTTACAGCTCAGTCGTGCGATCCATAGCCGTCGATCAAAGGCCTGTAGTATGATCGGATGGTTTCGGATAGCATGCATCCTCATGCGGGGACCAACATGTAAGCTGTTTTTACCAAGTTAGTTTTCAGTTGCCGCATGCAGAGCGAGGATTCTGGTAAACAATGTTCTATACCTAGCCCATGTGCACGAGGCTAATTACCTAGAACTAAAACATATTTTAGGTCTTTCATCGGACGGCAGCCGCACAACTACAAGGTGCGATGCGACGCGGAGGAAACGATGTTTTTAACGAAATCCATGGTTTATATAAACATAGATATAATTTCAGGCTACAGTACGAGCTTATCATCAGACTGTTATAGATAGATTGAGCAAGGGCGCCTCCTTGGAGGTGGCAAGGGCCAAGGGCCATGCTGATTCTTGGTGGCGCTAGTCGCCGCTCCATTCGATTACAATCACTTGATTAATCTTGTCACTTTGTCAGTCGTCAACACAACTAACAACCAAGTTACATTTTCATTTGTGTTAAGGGATCGACCCAGTTAACAGAGTACGAAACACTCTACACTGTCTAAGTAGTACTGGAACGGGTGGCCGGTCTGCATCGCGAACCAACGCTAAGAGAACCCCACTTGTGAGAGAATTCGTGTCCATCACTCTCCGGCTATGGCCAGGGCCGACGCGTTGTCTCGCTCGCTTCGCTCCACAACAAAGAGGGTTATCGAAGAGAGAACCGAGATTTAGGGCTATGAAATATGATGTCGTCTATTTAGTTGGACAGAATCTCACATTAGGTAAGATAATAAAGCTACAATTTGAGATTATTACTCTCACCATTTGAGAACCAAGGATAAGGTGGGAATTATGATAGATATACTATAGATACGCTCAGAGCATCTTGACACTTCACCATCACTTATGTTATGATCTCTTAGTTACTAACCCGTTGCCAATCAAAATTATATAAAAAGGATAATAAACATATCACATTAACAATAACACAATTCACATTAGATAATACCAAGCATGTCGCCCTCACCCTCCCTCTTCTCTTTTTGATATTCTGTATACTCCAAACAATAGACAAGACCATAATCATTCAACCCTAAAGCGTGAAAAGTCGCATTCAGTGCAAGTTGTAGCAGTCCATCTAATCGTATCTTTCAATTAAATTATAAAATGAAACAACATGATAATTGATGTGTAATTTTGTCCCATTCATACCTTCCAATACATGGCTACAATGTTGTGCGTGACCCATTTAATCGCACCTGCTGAAATAGGAGAAAACTCAAATCAAGGTTCTCACATAGATATTGTTGCGCACACAGATAGCAAGTGGATAACCAACAATACAAGCTCGAATCATTGAAATTCTAGAATAACAAAGAAATCCATTGAAAGGAAATTTTTAGAAATGGTAGACACCATGAAAATAATGAAATCTATCATTTTGTCCTCGTGACTTCTCATCTTCTAGGAGCTGCAAGTTCAAAATGTGAACATATCTCTAGAATAAATTGTTCATGCTACATGCGGCATGAAATCAATCACGATTTATTTTGGAGGGTTCTAAAAATCTGCATAAACCAAAACGAGATATTCAGAGAATAAAGGAATGAAGACAGGGACGGAGGCAGGAAAATTGTTTGAGGGGGGCCGATCAAAGAAGAGAACCCACGAATGGCAAAAAACAGCCAAAATGGGTAAAAGTGGCAGCAAATTATTACTTTTCATTGATTGTACCACTATGCATTTAATAATTATCGAGAACAAAAGGATGTACAATTGCATCTTAAAACAAAAATTAGACAACGTGCGATAAAACATGGCTTAGTTTGGCGGTGAAGTATTTTTAAAATTAAAGTATTCGACAACCACGGTGTTCTTATGCCTAACAAATCAATACTTCAGTATTGAAAAAAAAGGTCCCACCCACTTTTTATTACTCAGAAAATAGTGCAATTTCCTAAATATTGAAGTATATACAAGTACAGTTTTATTCAATACCTAGAAACCAAAATATTCTTGGAATACTTCAAAAAATATTGAGCTCCCAAAGGCCTAACACTTTTCAATTAAAGTCCACTCGACGTGGTGTTTCATCAAAGTCATCTGTAATTGCATCCATCGATATTGCAACATCGATCTCATTTTAATGTATGTTACCAAGCAATCTCTAAGAAAGAAAGCTTCCATTTATTGTTTGCAGGTACTCTAAACCACCATCAACTCTTCCTTTCTTACTAAAAAAAAGATTGCATATTTACTAGCTTGGTAAAGTGGGATGAAAGAGAGGAGCAAGTAGGGCAGGGAAGAGGAGGCCCCTGTTGTTGCACTACTTTTTTTTGTTGAAGGAAAGCGGTGGGGGAAGCCCCCACAGCGAGTTTTTTTTTCAAATAATAAGAACCCAAATTCGCGTCCATCAAGATTTGAACCTGGGTTGTACATCCACTCCACTAGCCAAGTGAGCTAGGCTCACTTCTTCTGTTGTTGCACTACTGCCACACACACATGTGCGTTTGTGCATACTAGAAACAGAGAGGCTCACTCTCTCCCATTAAAATTGTTGGACTGCCCCTCTCTCTCTCTCCAAGTTTTTGCCTTTTCTATTAGTAAAAGGACTAGAAGTAGTATGACCTGGAGCACAAGTGAACAATGTTTACATGCTATAAAAAAATTCTCTGCATATTAGGGGGGCCACGGCCCCTGCTGGTCCCCTGCTGCCTCCGCCACTAAATGAAGACCACTGGAAGCTAGACAACATCATGCCAAAGCTTGTATAATGAAGTTGCAAATGACACACTCCCCTTAGATCTTGTGCAAGTGCAAAAGATTTTAAATTTTGTACTAAACTTTAACACTTTATATATTTCAGATTTTGCAGTCTATAGTATTCACAAGTCTATAGTTTTCTGTAATTTATTTGACATAGGTAACGATATAGCAATGTTACTTAATGTTATTTATAGTATTTTCATTAGAAATTGCAATGTATATCTTCAAGAAAATGTGCAATGTATCAAATTTGAATACTATTTTATAGCAACATTTCTTCTTAAATTATTATGACTTCTGCATAAATGATACAGTGTATAAGTATTTGTGTTACATAAATCGTAATTACTATATATATATTAATTACGATTTTAGTATATTTCTGGATAACCATGCACAGAAACTTCTAGAATATAAATTGAATTGGCATCGTTTTCTAAATCGTGCGATCTAAAAATATCTCAATTCGTAACATATTTCTACGTAACCATATTATTGAAACTTTTAGAGTACAAATCGAATTATTGGGACGACTTTTACTAGGTTTCTTGTGATAAATGTAAATTGTGCTCAATAGTATTTTGACAATGTGTGTATGTTTTGACTTGGTATTAAATAACATACTTTGGAGTAGTCACAGTTGAACATAAGAGGACGAGGATTGTACTATGTTGCATACATACAATTTAATTGTCTAAAATGTTCACCTACAATGCGATGGTTATCATCTAGTGTATGCGAGTTCTACTTACATATTTTGAAATAAAATATCTTGTGAAATGAGACATGAAACTACAGTGAGCATGCATTTCAGTACAACCTAACTAAGCTTGCCACCTACCATGCGATTGGTTTGTTCATACGTGCTACATAGTCCATGCGACCTTGCCTACAAATTGAATTTTTTATTTATTTCCATATATATATTCAACAATGTGTCTTGGCCGTAAGTATTTTTTATTTATTTGGGCCCTCCTCTTCGATAGAACCGGGTGTGTCATGTTTATTCGGCCAATGGGTTGGCCTTGTGACTGTTCTTTAGTTCACTGAACGGTTGCTTTTGACGAGTAGTGCTTCCCGTCAAGGAATCACTATTCTCTCGCTCGTCAGTTAATTGCATATCATGATCTCAGATTTATAGGACTGAGATCGATAAGGCTCTTCAAAAAGAATGAGTCGCTACTGGCCTAAGCCACAATGCATGATGAAGACCTAAACCTTTCCTGATTATGAAGATAATCACATGCGTAGTGCAAGGCGAACCGCTTCAAATATCCGCATCTTTCTTGGTACATCGACTTTAAGCCGGCCGTACACTCTGACTCAGGTAAACAATGCTGCATCGACTGCACATGCATGCGGCTAACCTAAACCTACGGTCGTACGACTAGCTTATTTTTTAGCTGCACCATCATCAACTTGATGTAAATAAACCTGTTTAGACAAGTAGACAAGCTCCCTCAAAAAAAAAAAAAAAAACAAGTAGACAAGCAAAGCGCCTCCTTGATGATCGCAAGGGGCAGATCTTTTTGGCCGAGCACCTCGCTGCTCGCTTAGCTTGCTCCGGATGATTACAACGTTATTGTTCGTACGGCCGGCGCCCAAACGTAATTAACAAACAGAAGATTTGTTTAGTTTTTGCTGATGGTGAGGAATCGACTCGGTTGACAGTGACAACCAGAGTAGATCTACTCCACTAGGTACAGTAAGCATCGGGGAAAAGCAACCGGGACCGGCCGCCCGGTCTCGATCATGAACAGATGCTAAGAGAGGGCCCACCTGTCACCGAGTCGCCTGCCCAGCCAGGACAGAGGATTGTCTCGCTCCACGACGAGGAGCACCATCGAACGTGCATGTACGCCACGACAGGTGGGACCAACCGGGATTCCTTAACGGGAATCATTCTTCCAGCGCCACGGCGAGCCGCCACCGTGTGTTGGTCGCATGCTGCCACGGCCCGCTTTCCAAGGACGGCAGCAGTTCCGTGCTCAGCTGCCACTGCACGTACACGATGCAGCTCGACTGACGCCTGGGACCCAACTGCCAGTGGCGCACCGCTGCTGCCACTCCCGTGCACTGCTTCTCCGTCACGGAGGAGCAGTGGAGATGCCCGCGACGGCACCGCTCGTCCCACTGCCCGCATGGCCCCACCATGTCAGTGCACGAGGTGCCAAGCGCTCTACTATACATAGAGATCGGCTCTCGCCTGCAGCTCGTTTTCTTCCTGCAATAAGACGAATCTCGCCGGCGTCCACCGTGTCTCATACTCTCACCTCCAGCCCCCCAGCCTAGCTACTGTGAGCCATGGAAACCTCCATCTCCTCCTCCACCTCCTCGTTTCCTCTCCGCTTCTCCAAGAATAACAACCCCACCAACCCGAGACCGAGACTCAAGCCCACCCCACGCCTCTCCCCGGCCGGCGGACACCGCCAGTCCGCCTTCAACACCCGCCTCCGCGCCATCTCCCCTCGCCCACCCCTTCCCCTACTCCGCCGACGCCGACACAACCGATGGAGTCCTCCGGCTTCGACGCCCTCAAGGACACCTTCTCCGTCGACGTGTCCTCGGCCTCGGCGCGCCCGCTCGACGTGCCGCTCGCGGCGCCCTTCACCATCGCCTCCTCGCGCCTCGAGGCCGTCAACAACGTCGCCGTAAGGGTGGAGCTCTCCAGCGGCGCTGTGGGGTGGGGCGAGGCCCCCATCCTGCCCTCCGTCACCGCCGAAGACCAGCCCGCGGCGCTCGCGGCCGTCAGACGCGCCTGCGCGATGCTCGCCGCCGCCCCGGCCGCACCACTCGGCGCCGTGCTCCGGGACGTCGCCGACGCACTCCCCGGACACGCCTTCGCATCGGTGAGACACACTGAGTCACTGAGACCATACTCTGAACAATTTGTTGTTCTGACTTCATAACCTGACAGTTTCAGAATATATTAACTGCACGGTAAAAATCTGAGCACCAAGAGTCCAAACACAGACAAGTTCGTTTTCAGTTCATAGAATTTGATTCAGAAGACTGTTCGTTTGAGAGTTTTAGTAGAAGACAGTAGCTGCTTTAATTGTTCAGACAAGTTCGTTTGACAGTTTCAGAAGACATTAGCCGGTTTAATTGTTTCTCTTGCAATTAGTGCTCAAATGTTGATCTGATATATTCATTTCAGACAAGTTTTGGACACAAGAATCGTCCTCTGATCTGTTTTTACCTGATCTCTTGTCCAATTTAGGCCAGAGCAGGAGTGGAGATGGCAGTGATCGACGCTGTCGCCAACAGCATCCGCATACCTCTGTGGAGATTATTCGGCGGAGCATCGAACAGCGTGACCACGGACATCACGGTATGGCCATCAAAATATCATATGCAGTCACCAATCAAGCATGCTTACTGTTTTGCTTTATCAGAATTGCTAAATTTCATCTGTTTCTGAATTTAGATTCCAATTGTGACGCCAAATGAGGCTGCTCAATTGGCTGCGAAGTACCGGGGACAAGGGTTTCAAACTCTGAAGCTCAAAGTGGGGAAGAACTTAAACTCAGACATAGAGGTTCTCAAGGCTATACGGCTTGTCCACCCTGACTGCTCATTTATCTTGGACGCAAATGAAGGGTACACAGCAAATCAAGCAATCGAAGTTCTCGACAGACTAAACGGTTTGTACTCCTGTAAATCCGATGCTACCATAAAAACTCGTGGCTTTAATCTTTTCTCGCTATTAAATATCTCAATCATTGTGATGTTATCTGGTTCTTCTACTAAGTTATTATGTTATTGCCATTGGTTTTAGAAATGGGAGTGACTCCTGTACTCTTTGAGCAACCTGTTCATAGAGACGATTGGGAAGGTCTCCGCGCCGTTAGCGTTGCTGCTATGGACAAGTACAGAGTTGCTGTTGCTGCTGATGAGAGCTGTCGGAGTTTACTTGATGCCCAGAAAATCATACATGGAAATCTTGCTCATGTTATCAACATCAAACTGGCAAAGATGGGGGTTCTTGGATCCCTCGAAGTAATTGATGCGGCAAGAAAAGCTGGTATTGCACTTATGATTGGCGGTATGGTCGAGACTAGGATTGCCATGGGCTTTGCTGGTCATCTAGCTGCTGGGCTGGGTTGTTTCAGGTTGGTTAATTGTGAAAAATTCTCCGCAAACTATCATATTTTTATTGTAACTAAAGGCAGTGTCACTAGGAAGTTCAAACTGGAAATGGTTCTACAATGTCTTAGACCTCATATCTGTCAAATCAGTTCCTAAAATGGTTCTTCCCCTGTTTTGGTTGCAGTTTTATTGACCTGGACACACCTCTTCTTTTGTCTGAAGATCCAGTCAACGGTGGCTATGAAGGTAGGCCTCGAAAGATGTTACTTCATTCATAGATGCAGTTGCGCTTTCAGTTTTGTTTTTTTACAGATGTTTCTGTCCAAAAATTCGTTTTAGAAACCTCCAATAATGCTAAAACTATGTTGTTACTGCCGGTATGTCTTTTGCTACGAAGAATGATTATGCTGCGTTTCTCATGCTTATGCTCTCATGTCTTGAATCGTAATTCGCTCAATCCTGTGGTTTGCTTCAAAGCTATTGTTCTCTTCCTTCCAAGCTCTGTATCTTCAAAGTAAAGAAGACTACCACCTCTAGTATTTTGTTTCTACTTCTTGACTTACAATTTTTTTCTTTCATCAGCTTCTGGGCCTCTCTACAAGTTTACCAATGCTCGAGGCCATGGTGGCTTTCTTCATTTGGACAACAATAATGGATCGGTATGTCGCAGCTCATTCATGTTTGCTCAACTCAATCCGATATCCCTGTAATGTACTCAACCAAAAATGCTGCAATGGATTTTATGTTATCAAATGGGGTTGCAAATACTTTTTACATGGCCAACCTAAATATGATCTGACAGTAACAACAACCTAAATATGATCTGACAGTAACAACTTCGTATAACGAAATCGGTGTGAGGGTTGCGAATTTAGAGCAACCTGTTCATTTATAATTGCCTTGCCCTGATCTAAAATAGGTATATATGTAACTTACTGAACTATGTGAATTTTTTCAGAAATGAAAATGGTGAACGCATGCCTTGGTTCTCCCAGAACTTCGTAAGGCATATCACCATATGCAGTCTAGATATTATCACGACGAGTACTGTTTGGAGCTGAAATCAAATTCGCACTTGTAAGCTAAATTTATCGCTTCAAAAGTTCCAGTTATGTACTGTTGTAAGTCCTGTGAGGCCTAGCATATTTGATCTGGCTGTAGATAGACACATTCAGAAGGCCAGTTCGGCTGGCACTGTTGTTGTATCCAAATGGTGCAGTAAACTGCATCCCAAGAAATAATCATTGGATCGGGACAGGAGGATGTACCGGGTGCTTCTAGCTTTACATGTAGTGCATTTTCATCTCTACATGTGAATTTTATTAATATTATTATTTTGGATGTCAAAACAAACTTTTCTTAATAATTAACGATATAAACTAGAGAAAATTTTGCACTTCTGCATTTCCCAACACATCCATATAGGTTTGAAAAGTAAAATAAAAAATAAAACAACTAATAGAAAGTCGAACTACATATAGTTGTGCGGAATGTTTGAAGAACCACAGTGCGGAATGTTTTAAGAACCACATTATTCATGCAGTCCGAAAGCCCACAACCGTTTCATGTTGAGTACAAGAGGACACATGTTGATATCAGAATGATGCTCTGTCTCTCGGACAAGGTCACACCTCCAGTAGCGTTCCTGACCTTGTATGATTAGTAAAAGTATTGCTAAAATATTTGTTGGCATTATTTTCACCATTCTTATGTTTCTGGTTGTCAAATGGAGTGCTTCTAAAATAGCGAGTGCGATAAAATTTCCGAAGCCATTAAATAATTTCAAGGTCCTTTTGGTTTTCCAGAATGGAAAAAACATTTCCTTATAAAGGACGATGTCAAAATAGTTGTTAATATTGTTTTAATAGAATGTCATTTTTTTCCATATGTGAGATTAATACAGATCGGGTGTAATCACTTAATTTTGTCATGTAAATACTTTCTATGCACTAAAAGTATTATACGTACAGTCTCAACAACAGGGCTTTATAATCCTATGTTTTATCATATAAGCTTACTTATATTATAAAACTATGTGTTTCTTGTAGTGTATCTGTTAATAATAATTAATCTATTAATGAATAGTGAATTGCACGACAATTTATACTAAACATTTTTATTTTATCATAACTCATGTTACTAAAGTATTTGTACATAGTATGTTAATTACATTATTATTTTAGTTGTAAAAGAAGATTCAACAATTAAATCACATTCTTATATGTATTAAGAAAACATATAAAAAGAAAATTTAACAGTGAAATCACATTCTTATATATATACAGCATTAAGAAACAATTTTATCATATACTTCCAGTATAATTATTATAAGTACACTTTATAAGCTAAGTTGAGGTGTTTGTTTCATCAAGCGCTGGCTCCTCTTTCTCCGGCATGGATTGCGGTGGCTTCTCCTTTCGCTGGCTGGCCGTGGTGGCGTGGAGTGGAAGGGGAGGTGCTACTCTGTCCTTGTTTTGGTGAAGAGGATCATGCTGCATCTACGAGCTCCACACGCGGTGGCCTTGATTGCCATCGCGATTCTTGGCCAAAAGGGTGGCCATCTTCCAACCTCCAGATCGGAGGCCTCCTCGACCAGTCGCCAGTGCTCGGCGGCGAGATGTGACCAAGTGGTTCGTCCCCGGTCATGTCAAGCTTGCTGGTGGCTGTGTTGGATCGCCGGAAGAGAGAGTACGAGCAAATGGTGCTCTAATGATCTCGGCGTCGGCGCCTGGAGATCGCCGGCGATGTGTGGCAGAGGCATCGAAGGGCTTGCTTGCATTTTATCTTTTGGCTCTAAGGTGGTTTCTGTAAAATCAAAGGTCCTTTCTTCGAATATTAGGTCTCTTAGGGCTTTAGACGAAAAGGACCTTTTTGTAAAATGTACCTGCCACGTGTTTGATTGAAATGCAGCTCTGGGGTCTTCGGGCCCCACCCCCTTGTACAAAAAAAAAAGAGGTGTTTGTTTGTCTATTTTGGATGTTTAATAAAAAAATATTACAAGGTGCACCCTTTTAATTACATCAATCTAAATATGAATTCAATAGTGGTTAATCAATTGTTGATTTTACTATCTATCCTTGTGCCTATTATCCTAAGTGATCCACTGGTCTTGATCAAGTGCTTTAGATTGTATGTATCAGTGTTAGGTGTACTAAATACATTATTCTCGAATGTATGAGATGTCAACAAGTAGTTACTCCTCGATCACACCCCCTATTCTGATTTGATGGAGTTGCTTGTTCTCTGTAAAACACGTCCATATTTTTCTTGGAGATCAATGGCTAGGCATCAAAATATATGTGTTTTCTCCTTCGTATCAAAATAATATGCCGTACCATGGATTTTCCTGGGTTTGGTTCTTTCATGCATTCAAAGGATGGAGTTTATTTGAACTACTAAAGGGACCAAAATGAACTGTAGTCCTCTGATCGACGATGTATCACATATGAGTCGAGACCGAATTCCATAGAATTCCATCACCCAGTGAATCGAAAGAAACACCAATATCCTTTCGTCGATGGAATGGCCTTCAGGTGTAGATGTGGAGACAAGTATCACAAAACAACCCTTCCCGAATATACAAATGAATGTCAAACTCCCTAACACACACTATGCACTTTGTATCATACATGCACGGTGCACGACATGCTTTAAAAAATTAGGTATAACAACAGACACAGACACTCTGAACATGGTTCACGAATACATGTTAGATCTCTCTAACAAGATAATTTTTAGATAAATCCACACAAGCGGCTCGAAATCCATCCACAAAATACACTGTAGAAATGAAAGAAAGTCTAAGATGGCAGCCACGCAATCTTAACAAGCAACAACCCGAACTGTAAAACCAACCGGGTGAAGCAACTAGGCATCGCCCAAATTACCAAAAATGAAGGACTCGCCTACACTTGGCACAACATAAAATGAGTACTTTCGTACTCACAAGACTTATACATTGAATAACAACGAAGTAAATAGAATTACTCTAACGCATAAATAAACATGGCATGGCAACCGAGTAACTTGGTGCACTAAACAACAATTCACATGATGAGTAGGGAAGCACACCAAGTCAACCATGAAAGAAACATATTACCATTCATCCATAAAAGCACCAAACATGATATATCAACAAACAATTTGTTTTCTCAACGATCTTCGGATTAACCACCCATATATACCTCTTTAATTTTGTCGAAATTGGGTTGACCACACTATAGCCAATGGAGAGTGTCTTGATGTTTCATTCTTAGTTCAGAGGTGCCCACTCCTGAGTAGATATGCCATTGACTCCAACACTCCCGCTACGGATGAAGCGAGAGATCCAACGCACAACACCATTCTAAGAAGGTACCACCCGCCAAAAAATCTATCTATTGGCATTAAATCCCGACGCTCACATCTCACTGATTTAGTTGATAGTTGATCATAACTAATTATATGACCCACTAATCAAGAACAGAAAACAACGCCTACACATGTCTCTAATCTGACACAAATTAAATTATGACAATGGAAAAATTCCACAAAAAGCAACATACTTCACAATCGAATCATAAGGCACATGAAAATAAGGACATGAACAAAAATATGGATTATAAGTTCAAAAGGTTGATGCTTTCCTAGTTGTCGGAGGAAGCTATACAAATAATTCCAATTTCATCTGTGGGATAGCCCTTGACACTCATAATGAGCAAAGAACCTCCAATAAGCAAATAACCTCTAAAACAGCAGAAACCAAATGAGCTATTTTTCATAGAAGTATGAAATATGCACGCAATGATTGACTATGAGGGTACAACTAATATAGATGGTTACTATTAATTCAGGTGAACTATGCTGCAATCGCATGGCACACGTGATAAGAAATTGAAACGTACAAAAACAAAGGTGGGCCACATGTCAGTGTCAGTTTTAGTCGTGTCATAATGTTAACATGGAGGAACCTCTAAATGAATGCATAAATATATGATCTTAGAGTTGTACATAAAGACAGTGTGAGGGTTTTGCGAAGGTAAGAAGGACGCTGAAACGACTAGTAACTCATACGGTGTTCCCCAGTAAAATTCATATTGATGCAGTGCAGGTTATAAGGATATCCAGTTAAAGGACTAATTGATTAGCTTAATAAAAAGAGGGCGAGGCACTGCAATGCAGTTGTCGTTACTATTGAATGTTGAATGGTGTAGCACAATCTGGCTGTTAAACAAGTGTCGAGGCAGAGTTGCAACCCTGTTCACCATGCACATCACATCTGGGTGCTGCTAGCAGTTTACTTCCAACCAATTTAGAGCGAGTGTCAACCTTCACACCTCGCATGTGACCCAAGAACTTTGCCGTTTCTTCTTTTCTTGTCATCAAGCAATGAATTGAGTCTCCAACAATCAAGGAACAGTTTTCTTTTTCAGGGAAAAAGGATCAGTTCTGTTTGTTTCCAACCGATAGCTAGTTACTCCATAGTCAGCAGTAGAGTAAAGTCTGAAATAAACCTTTAACTTATAGAGGGTGTCGGGTTCAAACCCCAAACTCTCAATCCCAGGAATCAACACCCTTAACTCAAGATTCCCGGTCGATATTGGCCTGAGCCTCTTTTCTAGACAGTTTAGCTGACGTGGCAGTGGTCAATCCGGGATTTTGACATAACAGTTTTGACAAACCTCACAGTATACAACTAGAGCCCACGCCTCGCCACCATGCGCGGTGCTCGAGTGCGTCATGCTGAGTGAAAATGGCATGCCCTCGCCGACGTGATGCCTAACACCAGCTGCCCGCACGGACGACGTCAGCCGTAGTGGCTTGCCCTCGTGGGGCAAGCACGGCGGTGCGTGGCAAAACGTAGCAGCAGCCAGAACACCACGGCTGCCGACTTGATGACGGCGGCAAACATCGAGGCATTCTGATCACGACACAGTAGAGAGGTAGGGCTACCTCTACCGCGGCTCCTCGTTGTACTGCAAAATCAGCATGCCGAGCACGGCGAGCGCAGGAGTGGATTCCGTACTGCATGATCACATCCACGATCCCTGTTTGGAAAGGACCTCAAGGTTAATTATGACCGGGAATCGTGAGTTGAGGGTGCTGATTCCCGGGATCGAGAGTTTGGGGTTCAATTCCGACACCCTCTATAGCTTCAAGGTTTATTTTGGACTTTACTCTAAGCAGTACCACAGCTTGTTGGCTATACGGATTCAAACAAGGGTACATGCAAACTTTTGGTTTATAAGACTAGTCACAATGGGGGGTAACATAGAAGTAAGATCAGTGCCACATAGGCAAAAAATCTGATGTGGCGGGTAATTAATGAGGAAAGAGATTGATGTGGTAACTAGCTATGTTACCATAACATCACACATTTCAAGGCAAGATGAGTGTATAACCTATTAAATATGACACTACACACATGTTACTCCCCACTATGGAGGTAGTAACTTAGAGTAGTAACATATGCATGTTACTAGTCTAATTTACTCTCCATTGTGACTAGTCTAACAGGAGTGTCACACCTCAAATGCACAAGGATGGCTATTGGATGAAAACGACACCCCAATTGCAAAAGACTCTTTCCTATGATCATCCAGGTTCCACGAAAAACGATACGAAGAAAGTCAGAGAACGGATACATTGTACTTGTACGGACTACGGACACAGAAACAAAGTCAAACAAACGCTCGAAACCGTTGGGTCACTACTCGTGCAGAGTCGGAGACGGTGGCTGGAGCTTGGCGTCGAGCACGTCTGAGCAGATGTTCCCCATGGCGCGGTAGAACGCGGCGAGGCTGGACAGCTGCGCCACAGACATCTTGGCCATGAGCGCCCTGGCCGCCGCCTCCTTGTCCCCGCTCACCTTCAGCCTGCTGCTGTTGAGGTACCCGGACGCGTTCCACACCGTCGCGCCCATCTGCTTCAGCCGCTTCTCCTGCTGCGAGCTCAGCGCTGCCGCCGCCGCCGTCTCCAGGAACTCGGCGCCCGCGTCCAGCTCCCGCCGCTCCGACTCGGCCGCTGGCTTCTGCGTGCCGTCCCCGCCGCCCAAGTACATGTTTTTGGCCAGCGAGAAGCTGCGGACGAGCACCTTGCGCTGCTTCTCCATGTCGTGGCTCAGCTTCGGCGCCACCAGCGCGGTGACCGCGCCCCGGCCGCGCAGAGCGGCGAGCTTGGCCTGGTAGGCGACCACGGCGCGGACGAACTCCCGGTAGGCCATGGGGCAGCCGGGGTAGTCGAACTCGTCGGAGCCGTCCTTGCGCATGCGCTCCGGGTGGAACTGCAGCCCCATGATGAACTTGCCCTCGCCGGGGCAGTACGTGTCCGGGTCGTAGAAGCCCTCCACCAGCCCGTCCGGCGCGAACGCCATCGGCACGAACCGCTCCGCCAGCCGCCGCACGCCCTGGTGGTGGTAGCTGTTCACCATGATCTCGTCGCGCTCTGCGCCGCCGAGCGACTCGGCGAACCAGTCATGCAACGGCGTGCCGGGGAGCACGCGTACCGGGTGCCGGTGCCCGTCGTAGTTGGCGTAGTCCATGTGGCACACCGCGGCGTCGGTGTCTTGGGAAGGGAGCTCATGCTCAACGTCCTGGTACAGGGAGCCGCCGCAGGCGACGTTGAGCACCTGCGAGCCGCGGCAGATGCCGAGGAACGGGATGCCGCGCTCGAGGCAGCGGCGCGCGAGGAGGAGCTCGATGGAGTCCTTCTCGTGGTCCACGGCGGCGTCGCTCGGGTGGAGCCGCCGCACCTCCTCGAGCTGCCCCGGCGTGAGGTTGCCGTCGTCGCCGCCGGTGAGGGAGGGGTCGATGTCCTCGCCCTCGCAGAGGAGCACGCCGTGGATGGGCTCGAAGGAGTCGAGCATGGCGTGCACGCCGGCGACACGCGGCACGATCACCGGCACCGCGCCGTAGCCCACGACCAGGTCGAAGTGGTACTCGCCGACAAAGTCGACGAACTTGTTCTTGCGTACGGTGCGGCGGGAAACGATGAGAACGCGTGGGAGGATGCGCGAGAGGTCAGGGGAGGGCGACATGGCCGGCGAGCTTGCTGTTGCCTCGCTGTTACTCTCGAGCTCTCTAGATTGGAGATTAATGGTGATCTTGGATTTGTGGGGAAGTTGTAATCTGCATCGAGGTATTTATAGAAGGACATCGGGAATGGTAGCTGAATATCTGGATATGGTGTGTCGATCTTATCACGGAATGGCATGCGAATAATTTAGTGCCAAAACTGAAGCGTATTACCATGCGCGGGAAGAGGAAACTTAGGCCGACGTCATTGACTACGACAACGTGTGCGTTTGCTCTGTACCACGATGTCTAGGCGCCGCGTGCAGACACCCGAGGTCAAAGGGGCCAATTGCAATATTGCTACATGTACCCCAATGTTTTTTTCTTCCGAATATTGCGTTTTCATTAAAACATGAACGGTTTCTCAACCGTGCGATCCATTCATGATTCGTGCTAGATAGCGAAGGCGCATAGCACGGAGGCAAGCTCAAAGGTTAGTGTTTGGGGTTCGTTTGGCACTAGCGTCGGAGAACATGTCTGAGGTAGGGGAAGGGGCTAAAGGGATGACAGGGGTGGCGGCAAGACATACAGCCTTTGAGCATCCAGTTGGATCGGGTAGGAGGTCTGGTATGGCTAGGGGTGTATTATGAAAGGGAGCAGTGGTACTAAGATCAAAATGTTGCTGGAAATCAACTGAAATATCGCTACATGTCCCCCGTAAAAAAATCGGATAGTGTGGTTTCATGAAAGGGCAAATTATTTCTCGACCATGCAATCCTTTTGTGATTTGTACCGATCAAGCTAGAGACGAAATGTTAAACGTCGGTGTCCAGGGCGGCTCTGCCTCGTTGGAGGCACGATTCTTGCGGAGAAACTTCAGTTGATTGATACTTGAGAAATGTTAATTTGTCGACCCCTCATTAGCAAATTTCTAAAAGAAATTTGTAATTTCCCGTCGACCTTTTTTGATAAAAGGACCCTTGATCAGGTCACCAATTTCTATTAAGAAATTGAATCGTGAAGATACATCCAAAAATTTCCCGTCGACTTAATAAAAAATTATATTCCAGTGAAGAGAGTAAACTTACCCTAAATTATGCTTGATAAACAAATTTGGTGCACAATATTTTAACAGAATTGTGGGCAGACCATACTTTTACTGGAGACATATGCACGTCAACAGAATTCTACGAAAAGTGTGTGCCCTGGGGGTGGGGGGGGGGGGGTGCATAACACCCTCAGCGACTAAGACAGAAAAATGAATCCGAAATACAATTTTAAGGGCAACTCCACCTCATTTTACAAGTTTGTGTTTGTATTTGCACATCGAGGACAAGTTCCTTGGTGCCCCATGTATTTAAATAAAAAAGCTTTGGCGCACAATATTTTAACAAGAGCAAAACATCACCTTTTCATTCTTACTAAATTCAGGGAATGCAGACCATACTAAATCATATCAACACTCATGTTATTCTGTTTTTGGACGGAGGAGGAGACGGAGAGGCATATGCTTAATTAGCAAGAAGCATGTGCTACTTGCTTCCGTCACTTGATTTCGATAAACTTTTTTTTAGGGATTGATTTCGATAAACTTAATTTGAGAGTAGTGTGAGTAATGAGAGTAGTTGGTTTTGGGTTGTGCGGACGCGTACGTGTTTGGTCGTTATCCAGACGAAGCCAATGACAAACGTCCGAGCTGGCGCGCATGCATGCTCGTCTTACACGTGAACACGTCAAATGCTTAAGCTCATCTTGATCGTCTAATTGCCATGCAGGTCAAACTTTGTGTAGTTCTGATCTCGATTTGTTTATTTTTTTCCTTGTGTTATTTCGTCTTTTAAATCCTACTCCAAGCTGTAATTTCTGCACTCGCTTATCCACCAGTTAAGCGTTGTTTAGTAGTGTCATTTCTAGCGCGCGTGCATGCATCTTCTAAACAAAAACGTGCAAACAGAAATATGTACTACCTCCGATCCGATTTAATGGGCGTGAAGAATGAACTACACTAGTACAAAGCTTATACACGCCTGCGACCATTAAAACGGGTCAGAGGGAGTACGATATATATTTTTTCGAAATGGGGAGCAACCCCAGATTCTACATCGAAACGATGCACACGGCTTTTAAATTAAAGCAAATTCGAGAGAGGACACATTTTATTACAATTCGAGGGTCACTGAAACTAAAAACAAAAACTAGCGCACCACTCAAAAATTGGTGCCCTAAACATCTATCTTTTTAGCACTATAAGCAGGGGCGGACCCAGACATTATTTTCAGTGGGGGCAAATCTCCTTGTATAAACTTGCAAAATTTGAGTATATTTCTATAGAAATTTGTGCAAATACTACTAGAATTCAAAATTTTGAGTGGGGGCATAGGCCCCCACACGGGTGTACATGGGTCCGCCCCTGACTATAAGCCACCCCAAAAGTCGGCAACACAAGATAGCTCGAACGACCGCCATCAAACGAGCACAGGTGGCAAATATAATCTATAACTCCTCGCTGGCCAATAGGAAGGTGGAATACCCATGAGTGGATCCAATATACCGCCTTGTTGATAACCTGCAAATAATGAACGGCTTCCACCTTGTTAAAAACCACATCATTGCGAAAATTCCATGCCGCCTAAAGAAAAGTTGCGACGCCAATGCGTATGTGTTGACATGTAGGATATATGCACATGGAGCATCTACTAAACGATTGTAATTCGTGTTTTCCTTTATTTTGAGACTTCTCGACTTGTGACGGCTATGTGCATCCTACCTATGTAGAGGCCATATGTAATGTTTAAAACTGTTTATGTAATAAATCTCCCTTTATCAAAAAAATCTACTAAACGACCATTAATTCAATCGACCTGACATGATCACGGTTTTATGTTTATAGAAAAAGACAAGCAATGCAACCATGGAACAGGATAGCACGATCTGCGACCTGGGAAGTGATAGAACACGATAGAAAGAAAGAAGCGTCTTTTCGAGTTATGCGAACGATGGAGCCCTAGTGCAGTCTGGTGTGGTGGGTCGACTTCCATGTCTCCAGTCCCGGTGAGAGCTGGTTCAGTTGAGGACTCCCCCGAGAGAGAGCAAGCGGTGGACAGAGGCCGCATCTGGCCGGGCTCTTCTTACTGCCGCTCTCGCTGCATGCCAACTCACTCGCATACAGCCTGCATCTTTCGACCACACTTCCCAGGTCGCCGGTGTGTCGGCATGGACTTTCTTCACCACTCTACTAGGTGAAGTCCAGAAGTGCCAAAGCACCTACGAGAAAACACTGAAAAGCTAACCTCGAGAACCAACCGTACGTTACCTGGATCCATATAGAAAAGCCGTTGTTTTGGTTGTGCATCTCGTCACCGGTGACGCCAATTCCTTATATCCTTCTAAAAAAAGCCAGCACGCATGCATAACAGCATAAGCACAGCTTGGTTGGGTAAGAGCCTTGCATGTCTTGTGCCTCTATACATGCGCTTGATACATGGAATCGATCTTATCACGAAACCATCCCGGCCGGCTGCGACTCCGAATAAACCATCACAATGGAGTAAATCATCTCCAAGCCGTGAATTTTGTTTTTGAACGGACGGTATATATATAGCTAAGTACAAACTTGTGCACGTGTTTACATACTTGTGTCAATAGTTAAGTGTTATTCAGTTGTACTATTTCCATATCATCCGTTCATCTGCTTTACATTCTGCACGCAAGCACGCCGGCATAGAAGAACATAAGACTGGTCGATCGTATTTGTGCGTGTTTGCTTTTGGGACGAAATTTACAAAGAACACGAGTGTGGGGCGCGTTTGGAAAAAAAATACCTTATGTATGGTTTGTTAGACTTAGAGCATCTCCAGTCGGGGCGCCCAAACGGCCGCCCAAAGCTGTTTGGGGCGTGCCGGACACAAAATCGCGCCCACTCGCGGCGCCCAAACGCGAATTCGGTCCGGCGCGGCCCAGTTTTGTGTCCGGCACGCCCAGCCCACGCCCTCAACTTGGGAGGCTTGGGGCGGCCCCGGACGGAAGGAAACGCGCGCCTCCGACGCGCGGGCCACGCCTGGCAGTGACACGGCCACGCCCCGCCGTGGTCAAAGGCGTCGTCAAAGGCGCGTGCCGCGTGGCGACTCCTCGTTTTCACGGCGGCGGGCGGCCAGTGAGCCGTCGCGTCCTCAGCTCGCCGGAGTGAATGCGGCGTGCCTTTTCGAGGCGAGCGGCGTTAATGCCACCGCTCTCCGGCCGCCATAAAAGGCCGTCGCCCCCGCGTTCACTCGCCACACTCGCCGCCACCGCTCGCCACTCGCCACACTCGCCGCCACCGCTCCCCACACGCCACACTCGCCGCCACCGCAAACCCTAGAGATGGCCGGCAACAACTGGAGGCGTACCGGTGGCGCCGCGGCGAACGGCTTCGCGCCGCGCACCCTGTTGAAGGATCAGACCGAAGCGCTGCGCGACAACGGCTACCCAGTGCCGCCGGACATGCGCGTTGGGCACGGCTACGCCATCTCCGTCCGCGGCAGCCCGGTGCCGCGGCCGCTGACGCGGTCGAACCGCGACTTCCACGCGGCGCAGATCGCGCACTACTGGCGCGAACTGACGTCGGAGATGCGCGACGACCCGCGCTGGAACCCGGAGGACCCGGGCAACGCCGCCCGGTACGAGGAGGCGTTCCAGCGCCTCTTCGAGGAGGAGATAAGCCGGTGGGAAGGCCCCGGCCCGGCGCCCAGGGACAAGAACGTCGCCGGGCGCGAGGCGTTCTGGAGCGTGCACGGCCGCACGCTCCAGGCCGTCATGGACCACATCGCCAACGGCGGCTCCCTGCTGGAGTGGCCCCACGCTCCGCCTCCGGCGCCGCCAGCCAACGTGTGGGCACCGCGCACGTCGTCCTCGCGCTTGACAGGGTCATCGTCGCGGGCGTCGTCGTCGCGGGCGTCTTCATGGCGCTCCTCCTCCTCCCTCTCCCGCTGCTCTCGCCGAAGCCGGAGCCGATGAAGGTGAAGGCGGAGCCGACGACGCTCTACGCCGAGCTCCTGGCGGCGCAGGCGGCCAAGGACGAGGACGAGCTCCTGCGGGCCGCGGAGGCCGCATCCATGGAGGACGTGCCGCCCATGGACGGGCCATCTGCCTGCGCCTGGTCGGCGTACATGCACACCATTGAAACTGGCGTGCCGTTCGTCGACCTCACCGGCGACGGCGACGCCGGCCCTAGCCGCGTCAAGAAGGAAGACGACGGCGCAGGAACAAGCGGCGTGAAGAAGGAGGAGGAGGACGATGACCCTACTACGCCTTCCGCCGCCGCTACCGGGGCCGCCAGTAGATTTAGGTTTAGGTTTTTTAAATTTCATTCAAATCTGTGAAATTTCCTAAAATTTGAATGAAATTCGTCGAAGTTTAAATTTAATTTTTTTTAGTTTGGGCGCCGCGAGTGGGGATCGACGGCGCCCAAATGGGCAAGGTAGTCCGGACGGCGCCCAAAGGGCCTGTCTGGAAGGCATTTGGGCGGCCATTTGGACGTCGCGACTGGAGATGCTCTTATTGGGCTTGCCCCATTAATCTTTATTCAATAATCCCTCGTAGTATCGCAAAGTCCCACTTAGCCCAGTCGTACATGCATGGCAATAAGTGAGACTAAAATTTAGTCACACTGTGCTAATTTTAGTGCAAATTGGACCTTCTTATCATCGAGACTCTTCCACAATTTGTATGAGAATGAAGAGTGTACGCCTACACGTGCGCTCCTCCTCCTGTGTTTGCCTCGCCGTGTGCCAGACTAGCACATGTGCCAAACCAAGGATTACTCGTTTTACAACATTGCGCAACGGGTCTTCTTCTAGCACCCCGTATGTGATCTTATATCATCTTTTTGATGTTTCAAATTCTCTATTAAAGTGCGTTAGTAGTTTAATTTATATTTGATTAGTCATGTTCTATCGACTGTTTTTATAAATTAAATCCCACGGAAAATTGCTCATATTACCAATATCATGACGTATATGAAACACCATGCAGTTTCAGCATATGTCTACCCTACAATATATGTCTATTTATTAGAACTTCACGAAATGTGTTAAACTCTAGCACCCTAATACTCCGTTATAGCACAACTACATATTCAAGACCATTTCGAACAATCTCACTAACTACGGATACCACTAGTCATGCGACGACAGCGATGGATGGATCGGAGTGTAGAGCAACGTGGCGCTCACCAAGCTCTGCTTATTACGGCCAAAGCTACTTTAGGTAGGTATGTGTAGCCATGAAAAGTATACGCCTACACGTGCGCTCCTCCTCCTCCTCCTCCTCGCTGTGCGCACGTCGTACATGAGCCAGACTAGCACATGTGCCAAACCAAGGATTACTCGTTCTACAACATTGCGCGAAATGGGTCTTCTTCTAGCACCCCGTATGTGATCTTATATCATCTTTTTGATGCTTCAAATTCTCTATTAAAGTGCGTTAGTAGTTTAATTTATATTTGATTAGTCATGTTCTATCGACTGTTTTTATAAATTAAATCCCACGGAAAATTGCTCATATTACCAATATCATGAAGTATATGGAACACCATGCAGTTTCAACATATGTCTACCCTACAATATATGTCTATTTATTAGAACTTCACTAAATGTGTTAAACTCTAGCACCCTAATACTCCGTTATATCACAGCTACATATTCAAGACCATTTCAAACAATCTCACTAACTACGGATACCACTAGTCGTGTGACGACAGCGATGGATGGATCGGAGTGTAGAGCAACGTGGCGCTCACCAAGCTCTGCTTATTACGGCCAAAGCTACTTTAGGTATGTGTAGCCATGATCCATAGTCAAATAAAAAAATTGGCTTCCTTTTGTAATGTAATGATGAGCAGGCAAGAAATGGTCAGTTCGATTTAGTCAAACTCCGCTCGAATTATAGTTGTTACTCCAACTTAAAGTTATGTTTGTCCAAAAACTACTGCATAAAGGTTAAAAAAAACTACTGCATAGTTGAAGCATAAATATGTACTGTAGTACCCTATCCACAAATTAATGCACTTAATTACAATTAAATTTGCACGACTTATCGAATCTTCTACTTAATTTAGTGCTACCTCGAGACTATTTAGTGAGCATTAATATCAAGTCTACTATAAATAGACTTTTCATCTCCTCTGCTCTCCCTCACTACATCAGGGTAAGTAAATTATTGCACTTAATTACAATTAAATTTCATGACTTATCCATTGTTCTACTTTAGTGCAAGCTTAAGACTATTTTATGAGCATTAATATCACCTCTACTATAAACTTTGTTCTCCCTCACTATGCACAAGTCACTTGAGAATCCTCAACGACGCTTTATCAACACCACATATAAGTTAAGATGAGGTTTGCTCCTGTGGTGCTCCTAGCTCTCGCATGTATTGTTATGGCATCAGGTAGCAGCTAGCTTGTTTCTGCACGATGTTACTTTGAAAACCCAAGCAACAATATATATTTTGTCTTGGTATGTGTTTGATCTCCTTGGCGCTATCTTTCCAGATGTACAATCAAGAAAAGAATGTAGGGTATACTATGTCGGCAGGTTAAGCTCAACCGGTACTTGCGAAGACAACTGCCGCCAAAAGTCCAACACAGCCTGCCCTTCAGCCACTAGATGCACTTGGAGTGCCATTTGTGCTGGAAACAAGTTCGCTTGCAGGCTATGTGTAAATTTTGACCCAGCCCCTCTATAAAGCTCCAATAATAAAAAGTATGACGCATAATAGCTAAGTTAAGACTAGTTATGTGGACAAAAATAATAGCAATGCCATGATATATAGCGTAGCAGCGGGACTTTTGTTCAGAAAGTTATATACAACATAGAATATAATGTTGCACCTCTACTTTGGGTGTAAATATGATCAATAAATGTTGTCTGGTATTCAAAATATATACCACCTCCATTTAACAATAAATATACCAATGTAGACCAAACTATATCAACATATATTTGAGACAAGAGCTATAACTCTGCAACAAGTGGGTTAATGCAAGTATTAACTCTTGCTTGATAATCTGACATTTCCCCCTTCAATTGCTCCAATTTTCTAAATATCATGCATGCATTGGCTAGTTGGACTCAACCCAATAATCATCCTAAAAGGTAGGAAAGGAGGTGGCACATACATTGGCTAGGATGGTTTCAAATGCACACGAATTTAGGAATCATTAAGATTTCATCTTTACAAGTTTGAACTAACTGAAAATGGCCTCCACCCTTATAATTCGGAACGGAGAGAGCAATCACCATAGGGAACTATATTTATGTTTTATTGCGTCGCACAATGCAGAACACATGGTCATACGATAATTTTCGTTTCTACCGGAGATAAATTGCGGATCTACTGATCCTCGTTTTTTTTTTTTGAGAAACGATAAAGTGTTCGGGTAGTAGTGCAAATTTTAACCAGGGTATATCACCTCTGGTAGGCCAAAACTTAGGCCCATAGATCATTGGTGTGGACACACACAGATAGGCTAAAACCAGTCGTAAATGCTATATCTCGCCCGCAGGCGGTGCCAGACGGCCGCGTCGCCTGAAGGCACTAATGGGCCGGCTCATTTCGGTGGATTTTCTTTTTTTTCTCTTTTTTCTTTTCTGATTTCGTTTTTCTTCTTCTTTTTCTCATTTTCTTTTTTGTTTCGTTTTTCTTATATTTTGCCATTATTATTTTTCCACTTTCCGAAAATTTTCAGTTTTAAAAATTGTTCAATTTTGAAAAACGTTTAGATTAAAAATTGTTCATATTTGAAAATAGTTCAAATTAAAAATTTCAGATTTTCAAAAATGTTCGAGTTCAAATTTGGAAAACGTTCAGATTTTCTTTTGAAATTTGTTCATATTTAAATTGTTAAGATTAAAAAACAGATTTTAAAAACGCAAAAGGTGAAATTTTCAAAGGAGTATCCTCAATGTCACACATGGTTCAGTCTTAGCATGGTACATATGCACATTCTCCTGGCAACAAGTACATGGTAGAGTTAATTTGTTGGCACAGCCCGCTGGAGATCCTCTCTGCAAATGGATTTCTACATGTTATCAAGGGTGTAGTGCGATCTGCTGTCTACTATGGGAATCTAAGCAAGAGAAGCTGTTGTTTTATTCGGAAGATGGACACGAAATCTGCCAAGATGCATCAGCTTATTACACAACAGTTTTACAAAACCTGGGAGGAATTTTTGGTTGTTCCTACAGCCACCTAATAGGTTTCTACAGAAACTTGTCTGGACAGTTGCACAGCCTAAAGAAGAGTATGCACCTTGGCAGTCAGATACGTGAACGAATTCAGAGTTTCTAACTGGTAAAAATGCTACTCTTCTGGTGAAGGCAAGTGCGACTGGAGAATGACGAGTCGTGGATAGATATGAAACCATTACAGAGTAGTGGACATCAGTACGACCACAGTCAGTCTCAGGGCAAGAGTTTCTCCCTCCGCGTTCCAATTTGTCCAGCATTCATTTCAGTGGTGTAAACGTCGGGACGATTTGTAGAAAATACTAACTATAGAGCAATAACCTGGCATTCAGTGTCTTTCTAGTATTATATCCTGCAGTACACTAGTTTGTTCCAGTCCGTCCTACAATTGCCTGCTATTAATCTCAAGTATCATTAGTTAGACTGGCGGCAACCTGATTCATTTCAAGGATTTCTAGTGTTATATCCTTCAGTACAGTAGTTCGTTCCAGTCCGGTGAATCAAGTTCAGATGGTAACTGGGGCTGAAACTCTAATGCCAGGAGCCATGCGACAAAAGCAAGATATAACGAAATCCATCTTGAAATTATAATACTTGGGGAAGCAGAAAGCCCCTAGATTAGGTATTCAAACACATGTTGCTACATTAGAAATTCAGCTAGACTACGGCACAATGAGTTTTTTCTTCAGATAACATGTAAACGCCCGCCGACCACATTGCAACACAACAGACTCGGTAAGAAGTGCAGCAACCATCCCTTCACCTGGAGAGATAAGCGCATTATCAGCTCAGCAGCCTACAGCCAAATGGAAAGTAGTTTGTGGCCTTGTGGGTGTATGCTACCAGTGTTAGCAGGGAGATACTTTTCCATATAAAAAACCAAACAGTCTAGAATCCAGATCACACAAACTATATCAACAAGATATTCTTACCTGTTGATCTATTTCAGTACATTAACAAATCAAACCGGATAGTCATCCCCTGTGCAACATTTCAGCCCCATTAAATCCATCAGCAATGGCTGTGCCTAGAAGCATAAGAGGTCAGGCAATTAATAACAGTTTCGAGGAAAAAAAAATGCATAAGAGAAGGAAAAAGTGAGCCAGTTGTAACTTGGGCAAAATAACTCATTTTCATTGTATAGATGCTCAGCCTTGATACTATTACTAGTATTAGACAAACAAATATATTCATCTGTTGTTAAATGCAAGGATGGTATATTATGTATCTCATGAAAACTCATCCCCCATCAAGTCAAGCATACAAGATTAAAGCATGACAAAACTAATGAATTCTAACAACAAAAGTGACCTTGGTTGTTCACTTCAAAATAACTGAAGCATAAGAGATAGGACATGTAATTTATTTTTGTGCGCTAAAAATGTATTGTCACCTACAGGAGGGGCCATCAACAAGTGACAAATACACAATTATTTAAAAAGTATGGATTCAACAAAGGCTGTTCTTATGGACTTGAGATTAATAACAGGATCAAAACAAATAAACATATTGGGATCAAAGAATATAACTAGCTTTGAGTTGCCAGCTGAGTTACTCATTTGACATTTCATCAAGTATCTAAAAAGAAGAGTGATGATAGCAAAGGGACAATTTATGATTTGAAATTGTCATCGAACACATTAAAAATCAGAAAGAAGGTATTCGAGCAATCATGTACAAAATGTAACCAGATTAGGTTACACCTACAATGTAAATACCAACGATGAGAAATCACCTGGTGTACAGAAACTCTTGAAAGGACGATAGTAACTGACATGAAGGGTTTCATGAAGTTTCTTGGACTGCATCAACTTAAGTTGAACCTCATAGACATTGCCGGTAGCATAAAAAAATATTACATCAGTATCTTGATCATACCCCAGCAGAATTTTAGTCTCAGTTGGAGGGAGTCCAGGAATGTTACGCATTTCAAGGGTCTTCCATGGCACCCATGTGGCAACACCATGAGTATTGATGTTCCTCTGCCACAATTGGAAGCGAGGGTAAGACCATGTGGCGAGGCCAACAACACCATCCCCGGCCTCGATGATCTGACAATTTTCTTTATAGTAGATATCTTTTTCCACGGGTGACCCCCCGATCACAGTTAGACTGTTGTCATCCAAATCAAACTCAAGTATGCCATCAACAATAGACATCCAGTAAAGGCAATGACCAACCAGGACCACATGTTTATGAGAAACCCGAAATTTAGCTTGTGTTAAGATGATATTGCCCCATAGGCCAGTCTCCGAGGAGTAAACACAGGCGAGTGGTCGATAATCGCGCACCAAGACCACCTTGAAGGGGCTGGAGTGGCAGTTGCCGTGCACATGGTCACCGGCAGCAGCAGCGCAGAGCACCGCCCCTTCGAGGACGCGGTTCCTGAGCTCCGGCGGAATGGCCAAGCGGCGCTGCACCCGGGTGATGAGGTCGCGCACAACGACCTCTTTCTGGTTGTCTTTGAGGAGGACGAGACCGTGGCGGCAATCGAGCAGATCGCAGCCTACAAGGTCGAAGTGATGAGGAGGAATGCGGTCAGGAGGGTCCATGACTGAGGTGAGCACGATCCCCCGGTAGCTGCGGTGAAAGTAACCGAGAAGAGGCGGCTTCCCGTGGTGTGCACAGAACTGGCGGTGGAACTTGGGGTCGGTGACGATGCGCCGCCAGCGCTTGGAGACTGCGGAGGCGCGCGGGACAGAGGATGGCTGCGGCGGGAGGCGGAGGAGGATCTCCCTGAGCATGTCGTCGCTGTCCGGCAGGGTGGCAGGGTCCGCCGGAGAGGTGCCGCGGCGGGTCATTCCAGCGCCAACCTCCTCGCTCGCGTGGACTTCGGGATGGAGGCGCGGGCTGCTCTGGCGGGTCACTCCGGCTCCGTCCTCGCTCGCCTGGATCTGAGGATGGTGGCGTCGGCGGGTCATTCCGGCGCCCTCCCCACTCGCACTCGCCTGGATTCGGGGATGGAGGCGCGGGCTACGGCGCCGAGCGGTTCCAGCTTCCTCCTGGCTGGTGTGGATTTGGGGATGGAGCCGCAGGCTGCGGCGGGGTGCCATTCCGGCGGCCTCCGTGGAGCAGATGCGCCGCCGCCAAGAAGACCTAGACTAGAGGAGTAGAGGACACAGGATTGCTTCTGTTAATACCGCGATTTCTTTTCAGCGTAGACTAGACGAGTAGTGGCTATTTCTTTTACCGGCGGAAGAAAATAAGGTCACTCATCAATTAGAAAATTCCTATGGGAATAAAAAAAATACTCCGTAGTTACGAGTAAAACATCTAATAGAAACTTTTGAATGATTACAAAAGAATACATTGTTCTATAAGAAAAAGTTATGGCGATCTGTGACATGTAGGAAAGTAAGAAAAGAAAAACTACAGTAGTACCAGTTACACCACTTGCACTGCAAACATAGGCATTCTGTAATAACACTGCCAAAACTATTTTCTCTTGTTTGCCACTGCCGGAGAGAGCAAGCGTTCAACTGATAGCAAGATGTTGTACTCCGGCAGTAGCATTGCCAGCTGCCCCGTCTGCCGTTTTTCGTCTACCGTCGTCCTGCAGCTTTTGTGATCTGCAAGAAAACACTAGAGAACTAAAACGGTGTTAGTAAGCATAAACACTACAGAATCGATCTGCAGCTTGTGTAAGCTGGATTGATATTTTCACCTGCTGTAGAGATAGCATGAACATTGCACTCTGCTGCCGTGTTCTTGTGATCAGCAGTAAATGACTACAAGAATGACAGCAGTCCTGACCATAGTCAATCTTAGGGCAAACCTCTAAAACCGGTTCAGTCGTTCCGATAGGCAAGAGGTAGGCGAGAATGCAGATTGGATGCAGATTACATAGCACGTTCAGCATGCTGCTTCGTAGTAGTAAATAATACATAGCAATGTCCTGACATTCAGCTAGTTACAACCTGCAGCGGTTGCAGTAAAATAATACAGAGCTATGCCCTGACATTCTCTAGGAACAAAAAAAAAAAGCACTCGTGGATCATGAGCCCACGACCACGTTATACTATACCTTTTCAAATCACAGCTACGAGGAACACACAGAAATATAAGTGCAGATGTGTTAGAGTACGTGATGGGCCTGGGCCCGTTAGTCTTAGGGTTTGCTTAGGGGTCAAGTAAGCCTTGCTTGGGAGTTAAGTAAACCTCTCTATATAAGGAGAGGAGATGTATCAATCTAATCAGGCAAGAATTAAGAAGGAAAACCCTTTCCCTCTTGCCCGGCCGTGGGAAAGGACCCCACGGCCGGCTCTCTCGCGCCCTCGCAGCTCTCTCTTTCCCGCTCAAACCCTAGCAACCATAAAAAGATGATACTTGGGCCTGAAACTGTCATGCCTGATGAGAGGAGCTGCCAGGCACAGCCATACAAAAAACCAAGATACAACATGAATCCAACTTCAAATGATACTTTCTGGCTTAGGTATTCGAAACCATCTTGCTATATTAGAGATTAAGCTAGACTACGAAACAGTGAGCTTTTTCTTCAGACAACATCTAGACATTGCCGACAGCATCGATGCAACACGACAAACTTGGTGAGAACTCCAGCAACCATGATTTCACCTGGAGAAACAAACGAATTATAAGCTCATCAACATTAAAAAGAGCTCACATCATATCTCTAGCTATAATTCATTATCAGCTCATCAACATGAAAAAGAGCTCTATAACAGATATAATACCCTGCCTGTATCTCCTAAGAATACTGATGACGACAAATAAATCTTTGAATCGTTTTAACACTATAATTTACTGGCTTGCAGGAGTTGAATGCTGCAACTTGTATTTGTATAATAAATTAATGACAGAATGAACTACTAAATTTTTTAGACTGCCCTCACCGGAGCACCAAAGCTGGTTCCTCCACGAGCTGAAGCCAAAAGGAAAGAAGTAGTAGCTTTGAGCTTAAAAACTACTTATTAAACAGCTAAGCAAGGGGAAGCTCTAAGTATGTCCAGATAGGCACTCACAGTAATTTCAACACCAGCACCAGATTCAACATTTTGATCATCTGAATATCACTTTAATCTAGAAAAGAGCCATTTATCTCGGTGTCACCATCATTTTAATTTTTTCCTTGTTATTTACATACCCTAAAGCCAAATGGAATCTAGTCTGTGGCCTTGTGGATGTATGCTACCCATGTTATCAGACATATATTTTTCCAAATAAAAAAAATCTAAAAGTCTGGAATCCATATCTCAGAAACTGCACAAAGATCTTCTTACCTGTTGAGTTATTTAAATCACTTTAGCACAGCAAACCAGATAATCATCCTATGTGCAACATTTTGGCTGATTTAAATCCACCTGTTATGCCTAGAAGCATAATAAGTTAGGCAATTAATATCAGTTCCGAAGAAAACACAAATACATAAGAGAAGGCAACAGTGAGTCAATTACATAGATGAGCTGACAAATATAACTTGAGAAAAATAACTCACTTTCTATTGATGATTGATATCTCACTTTTGATACTATTGCTAGCAATAGACAAACAAATATACTCATTCTTTGTAAAATGCAATGAATAGTTCTGAGAGCAATATACTTAGATATTTAACCATTAAGAATTTACTCCCTCCATTCGGATTTAGTCTACATCCTAGGTCTAAAATTTGTTCGGAATTAATCTACATCCTGAGTGGGTCCCACCTCAGTAATTAAGATGGAAGAGACTCTATACACCATGCATGCACCGGTTTGCTATTTCCCATGCATGGATTATATTAAATAAGCTTGGTTTAAACAATGGGTGCTTCACTTCTTGTGACCCCATAATTGTGATGCATGGTGGAGTGTGTAAAAGTAGTATTAATAAAAACTAACCTAATATGTCAGAAATTTTCCAAGATGTAGATTAAATCTGAATGGAGGGAGTAGTTGATAAGACATGGTATGCAATTTATAATTATATCATGTAAACTCATCCCCCGTCATGTCAAGCACACAAAATTAAAACATGACAAAACTAAAAAAAATCTAACTACAAAAGTGATCTTGGGTATTAACTTCTAAGTAATTGAAGCCTAAGGGATAGGAAATGTAATTTATTTTTGTGCACTAATAATGTATTAGTCACCAGCAGGAGGGGCCATCAACAAGTGACAAATACACAATTATTTAGAAAGTATGGATTCAACAAAAGTTGTTCTCATTAACTTAATAACAGGATAAAAACAAATACCTATTGGGATCAAAGAATATAACTAGATTTGAGTTGCCAACTGAGTTACTCATTTGACTTATCTAAGGAGAGTGATGATAGCTATATTTAATGATTACATACATATACTAAAGATTACATACATATACTAAAGATTACAGCTATAAGTTCGTCTATCTAGTAGAGGGGCAATTTGTAAGTTGAAGTTGCCAGCAAACAAACTAAAAATCAGAAAGAAGGTATTCGAGGAATCATGTAACAAACCTAACTAGATTAAGCTACTGGCCAATGTACCACCGTAGTACAAATTTGTGTTCAGCTCCCCGACACTCTTTCTGGATCGGAGGGAGTACGAAGAATGAGAAATCACCTGGTGTAAACAGGGGCGGAGCTAGAAAAAAAAAGCCTGGTGCACACCCACACACTGATTGCACAAACGAGCCTCATGGTTGCTTGTTGTGATGCTTTTCAGTGTGAAAATCTGGTCCATGGTGCACAATTCTTAGGCTAACCTGGTGCACAGTATCAATTTCTGTCCCACTTCCTCACAAAAAAAATCCCTACCCTGGTGCCTGTGCACCACGGAGAGCCTATGTAGCTCCGCCCCTGGGTGTAAAGAAACTCTTGAAGGGAAAATAGTGAATCTCGGTAGAATGGATTTCATAAAGTTTCCTGAACTGCATCGTTTTGAGTTGAACCATGTAGACACTTTTGTTATAACAAAAAAACAGAGCATCATCCTCATCATACCCTAGCACCGGTAGATATATTCTCTGATGCGTAGAAGGGAGCGAAAGAATTGTCTCCAGTTCGATGGCCTTCCGTAGTCCCATGTGGCAGCACCATGACCATTGATGTTCCTGTGCCACATTTCGAAGAGAGGATAAGACAACACGATGTAGCCAACAGTGCCATCCTCGGCTCGGATGATCTGGCGGTTTTCAAAGAGGGTATCATCTGCAACCGGAGGCCCTCTGACCACAGTTAGCCTATGCTCACCCAAATCAAACTCGAGAATGCCATCCCCCATGGACAACCAGTAAAGGCAATTACCAACTAGGACCGGAGGTTCTCGAGAGATCTGACAATGAGCCTCTGTCAAGATGCGGTCGCCCCATTTGCCGGTCTCAGAGGAGTAAACACGGGCAGAGCACCGCCGAGTTGAAGTGGCACAGCTTGTGCTCCCGCGGCATGGCCACGCTGCGCTGCTTGCGGGTGATGGGGGTTGCACACGACGAGTGCTCCCCGCGACGACGACTTGTTGTGGAGGAGGACGCGACCGTGGCGGCAATCGAGCATGGCGGAATGGTAATCGTCGCCTAGGAGGACGGGACCATGGCGGAAGATGCGGTCGGGAGGGTAAAGCATGGGTTTGAACACGATGCCCTGGTGGCCGACCGAGAGGAAGGCGCCGAGGGTTGCCGTGGTGCGCGTAGAACTGGCGGTGGAACTTGGGGTCGGTGACGAGCCGTAGCCAGCGCTTGCAGACCGCGGTGGCGCGCGGGAGGGAGGACGGCTGCGGCGGGAGGCGGAGGAGGATCTCCCGGAGCATGTCGTCGTCGTCCGGCAGGGAGGCATCCGCCGCCGCGCGCGAGGTGCCGGTGCGGCGGCGACAGATGCGGTGTGCCACTCGGTCGTCCTCCTCGCTCGGTTGGATTTGTGGACGGACGCACGGGTTGCGGCGGGCGGCGGCAGGCCTGCTCACTGGGCTGGATCTCGGGATTGAGGCGCGCGCTGCGGCGGGGTGCCATTCCGGCGCCCTTCCCCGTCGGCCGTCGTCTCGATCTGGTGCGGGAGACTCATCGGTCTATGCGAGTATCTTGGGTGACCGATGAGTCGCATCTCGGGCTTTTTCGCTAACTGTCGAACTACAGCTAACACCTAACACTGGGCGTGACTGACAGCAACTTGGTTGCACCTGAAGCTAGTAACACAAGAAAGTTCTCCCTATGGTGATATATTCCCCATGTAAAGTTTACTCCATAAATATAAAGGGCTTCAGAGATAATATATCAGATTATTGCTTTCCTTTTTTACATCCAACAATTTTATGCTCATAAGATCTAATCAGCTATCTTGTCGGGATTGTCTCAATTCACTTTCTGAAGATGAGGAGCTCACTGTTCTAGCAATCAAAAAAGATTCACTGGATATGTTGCGCCACAGAACTACATGATGGTCTGTGTAAGCATGGCTCCTGCCAAGACTTTGACATCATATACATGTCATCTTCCAGTACAAATTATACATGTCATCTGTTGATAGTGTTGACACAAGCAATTCCAGAACAAAACGGAAGAGAAGTCGAGGCACGGAATGCTGTGATAACAAACTGGAGCCAGTTGTGTAATCAGATCAGAACATAACCATGTAGTTCAAAGCAAGATACGCGAAATCGGGCTGACAATATTAATACAGAAGCTGAAATTCCTTGATTTAGGTATCCAGATACATGCATATTACAAACGTAGGTAGACCAAGGCACGAGCCTCAGTACAGGTTTACCCAGATGACATATAAACACTGCAGACCAGAATGATGCGAAATCGGACTTAAGTATTATTAGGGGAAGCTAAAATTCCCTAGTTTAGTATTCAAACACATCTAGAGGCATTAGAAACTTGGCTAGGCACACACTTAGTAAGTCCTTTAACATATTGCTAGGGGAAACTGAAATTCCCTTGTTTAGGTATCCAGATACATCTAGCGGCATTGCAAATTTGGCTAGGCACACACTTGGTAAGTTATTTCAGATAACTTATCAACACTGCCAACCATCAATGTTAGCAGCCATTCTTTCACCTGGAGCAAACAAAATCATTTGTTCATTAGTAACCTGGTACAGATAGACAAACCTAATGGTAGCTGCTACCATGCATACATGGTCAAACATAGCGGTTGAACAAGATGCGTGTGCAACTCATAATCAACCGAGCAACATAAACATCTCTATAGCAGGTACCATATTTCTGCATATATCTCCTAGGATGCGACATGCTGGCAGCAATATATTTTACATCAAAAATTTCAAATCTCAGAAACTATATGCAGAAGATATTTTACCTGCCGAACCATTTCGGAACGGCTTATTAGCCCTTTAGATCAGACAATCAGCAACATTTTAGCTCCATGACGTCCACGGGCTATACTTAGATGCGGAAGCAGATAGTCAATTAATGAATATCGCAAGGAGAAGAAAAAATGGACAAAGCAACAGTGAGACGGTAGCATTAGAACTGATAAATGGAACTTGAGACAAAAGAGACACTTCTAAAACTCATTTTATATTGATTTTTTATAGCTCATTTTTAATACTAACAATAAAGAAAATCAAAACCATATACTTATAAAATGCAAATAATATTCTCGAAAACGTTATCTTAAGCTACCTCATAACGAACAATTTAGCTGATAATAAAAGGATGTGTGTCGAATTGTTTTTTCATGTAAACTCATGCCTCGTCATATCAAGAAGGAAAAAGTAAAAATGCCCAAACTAATAAACTCTAGCAGCAAAAGTGATCTTGCGTATTCAGACTTAAATAAATATTGACTTAGTATGATTAGAGACAACAAATTCAATACATTTTGTGTGCTACGGATGTATTAGTCACATATAGCAGGCGTCTTTAACAAGTGTAAGATATGTAAATGAAAGCCCCTAGTATGTTCTAAAGATTCATAACAAGATCAAAAGGAGAAAATATCGTAAAAGTATATAGCTAATTTGAGAGTCCAAACATGTCAACTGAGTTGCTCATTTGACACTTGATTCAGTATTCCAGAGAGTGTAGGCAAAACTAAACTGAATGGTGACATAAGAACAGCATGGCTACAAGTTTGTATACCTACTAAAGGACCAATCTGTAACTAAGTTTACGTTGCTAGTGAACACATGGGAAGCACAACAAAGTATTCCATCACTGGATCTGGTTTAACACAATAGGAGGACTAAGGATGAGCAATTACCTGGTGCATAGAAACTTGTAAAAGGATAACAGTTATAAGCATAATTGGTTTCATACAGTTTCCTGGATTGCATTGACATAAGCTGAACCATGTAAACATTTTTGCCCCAATATACAAAAACTGCACCATTATCCTCATCATACCCGAGTATATGCAACCCTCTCATTGATCCCTCAACCCGAGTTGGGAGCCCAAGAAGAGTATGCATTTCAATGGTCTTATGCAGCATCCATGTGGCACCATCATGAAAATTGACCTTCCTCTGCCACATTTCGAATATACCTTGAGACAACATAGCGAGACCAACATCACCATTATCTGTCTGGATTATCTGATGCCTGGGGGAATCATAAAGACATGGAGGCCCCTTGATGACAGCTAGACTCTGCCTATCCAAATCAAACTCAATTATGTCGTCTGTGAAATCTTCCTCATCTAAAACAGTTATGCGGGAACTCGCACACTTAGACGACCAGTAAAGGACATTACCAACAAGAACCCCATGATTACTATCATCAAGCCCACATCGATCCGTTGTTGAGTTGATATTGCCCCATAGGCCAGTCTCTGAGGAGTACACACAAGCAGTGGGTGGAGTATCGTATTTTGTTCGTCTTGAAGGGGTACACATCAAGACCACCTTGAAGGGGCTCAAATGGCAGTTGCCGTGCACGTGGCCCTGGTCATTGCTGGAGACTTGTCTACTGGAATCTGCCAAACTGTATGGCCTACAAATTTCGTTCCCAAAACCAGTCAAGAAGCTAATCGGTCATTTCATTTGGCCACCGTGTGAAGACCGTCTCCTAGCGGCCACGCTCACTAGCAGAGCATTCACTACAGGAATGCTTACCTGTGCCGACGGTCAATACCTGTGCCGACGGCTTTTTATCGGGGCCATCGGCACAGGTTCCTACGAGGCCGCCCCGTCATCCTGGCCGTCGGCACAGATATGGCCGTCGGCATAGCTACCCTCTCCCGACGGTAGCCGTCGGCAAAAGACAGCTGTAGGCACAGGTTCCCGTTCACAAGCAGGTGACGTCGACACCACCCTGTGCCGACGGCCGTCGGCATAGGACCCCTTTTTTTTAAAGTCATATTTCCTTTTTATGCGTGTATCTGTGCCGACGGTAAAGCCGTAGGCACAGGTCCCCAGCTTTTTTTATAATCTTCATTTTTAATGTTTTATAAATTAAGTTTAATATGTTTTAAAAAATTTATTCATTTTTATGTATATAGATACACCGAATAGCTATATGTATATAGTTTCGCCGAAAATAGTCATCATGTTTTTTTACCCTAATCTTCATTTTATGTATCTATTTATTACTCTCAATTAAGTTTAATATGTTTTTATTCATTTTCTATGTATATAGCTACGCCGAATAGCGGTCTCCACCCACATAAAATAACGTCGCGAATCTTGTCTCTCAGAAGTATTATATGCGAATCTTGGTTTGTGTTATCGCATGTGTGTAAATATTATTGCAAGTGTTGGGGTGGCTATTGGTTTTGCATGTACCTATGTCCTAACCTAACACAACCAAGAAAAAAATTCCACTGGGCTATCCCCTTTCGACGCTGTTCAAAGGGGGTAGACGGGAACTTTGACTTTTTTCCAGCGGATCTAGGGTTTCGCCGAAGCGGGGCCCGGACCGTCGAAAACCCACCAAAATCTAGGTGGTTCCATACCATATGTACACAAGTGTGTTGGGTGTTTCAAATGTCCAAGAATCTACTCTGTTGTGTGACCGACATCACCGGCTTCACTTTCTCTCTACTAAGTGTGTGGACTTATAGCTGAAAACTCCCGTTTCGGACGAAACGGGGGCAATCTTGTGACAACTTGTGATAAAAGTTGATTTTCCATGTACCTATGTCCTAACCTAACACAATCAAGAAAAAATTCCACTGGGCTACCCGTTTCGACGCCGTTCAAAGGGGGTAGACGGGAACTTTGACTTTTTTCCAGCGAGTCTAGGGTTTCGCCGAAGCGGGGCTCACCTGAGTAGGATTTGGCTGGAAAAGGATAGCCGGAGCGCCGGAATAATTTGTGTGTGGCCCTACCATATAATACAAGAACATCTTCCTTCCCTACATTATAATGTCTTAAAATATTATTATTAACAACAATAGGAGTTTTAAAAAAAGTATCCACATCCAATCCCCATCCTATCCACATCGGCTTTGCCGTCGGCATAAGTCCTATCCTATCCACATCCAATCCCCACCACCCATGCACCCGGCCCACCCACACACCCACCACAGCCACCCCACCGTCCCCGACCCCGCCGCCACACGCCGTCCCCGACCCCACCGCCCCGCCGCCACACGCCGTCCCCGACCCCGCCGCCGCACGCCGTCCCGAACCCTCGCCATCCTCGATGCCGGCGGCTGCTCCCTCCTCGATCTTGCCCTCCCCCGCTCTCTCCTTCATCCTCCACCACCGCGACTGCCAGAGCGACGTCGGCGGCCGCTCCTTCCTCGGTAAGTGCCCGCCTCGCTCCTGCCCTCCCCCCTCCGCCTCCTAGCCAGGCTCAGCTAGCCCACTGGCTCTGCCCGAGCCGCCTCGCTCCTGCCCTCCCCCTCCGCCAGGCCAACCCGCTGGCTCTGCCGAGCGTCGAGCCGCCGGCTCCTCCTCTCATTTCTCAAGGCGACCGCCTCCTCCCTGCGTCGCACGCCCGCGCCGTGGTCCGCCTCGGCAGGATGCTCGTCGACGCATACCTCGCCACCATGCACTGATTGGTTCCCAGTGCTCTAATTTAGCACTCGAATGCTACTGCTGATGAGCACATCTGCATTTTTTAGTCTGCTACACAATACTATGATCATTGATTTGTTCCATTGTGATTGATAAGCTGCTCCCGACAACAGATTGAGTGGCTAATGAAAGAATCTGCTTAGTCTGTAGTTCCTCTACAGTAGTAGTATACGTTATGCTGCCCAAGTGTAAACCAGAATCTCTGGTAACATTGTATTCCCTTCTGGCTTTCAAATGTGAAGCCGGGCTACATTCACCATCTCAATGAGATGCTATGAAATTCAGTGTTACCTCTGCTGATGTGTGCATTCAACAATTCAGTGTCGCCTCAACTGCGGTGCAGTGCAGGCAAGTAGAATCGCAGACCATGCATAAGTGGAGACTACTCACAAAACGAAGTCTCTGCGATACGCCTCTCTGCTGGGAGCCTGGTGTTGATACATGCATTTTATAGCTATAGAATTTCCTTGATATGATGGCCTCGGCTAAGAAGCCTCTATTCGAGGGTGCAAACATTTCTCAGCTCGATGCCATAGCTCAAGTACTAAGTGACAAGTGCCAGTACTCCACCACCCGTGCAGGCTTTGAAGCTAATCTGAAAACATTTGGTAACATGTTGCCCGAAGGGCATTGTCTGCCAAAAACCATGCATGAAACGAGGAAACTATTGGGATCGCTCAGCATGGATTATGAAAAGATAGATTGTTGTCCAAAAGGTTGCCTTCTGTTCTGGAAACAGTATGCGGATGACAAGTACTGTAGCCTTTGTGGGGCCTCTAGGTATCATGAGAAAAGGCCCGATGGTCAGAAGACGCAGGGAAAAGTCGCTGTGAAGATTCTTCGGTACCTCCCATTCATAAAAAGAATCCAGCGGCTTTATTTTCTGAGGAGACTGCCACACAGATGACTTGGCACAAGAAGGGAAGAGATACGTCGACGAGTTCGGACGGAAAAAGATGGGACATCCATCTGATGGTAAGGCATGGGAGAAATTTGATGAGAAACACCCCGATAAGGCAGCAGATGCTCGGAATGTCAGAATTGCGATAGCAACAGATGGATTCAATCCATATGGTATGTCGAGTGCCTCGTACAGCTGCTGGCCCGTGTTTGTTATTCCGCTCAATCTCCCTCCCGGGGTCCTAATGCAAAGGAAGTTCATGTTTATGTCGCTGATCATTCCAGGGCCCGAATACCCGGGGAAGAATTTGAGTGTCTACATGCAACCGCTTGTGGATGATTTGCACCACTCATGGCACAATGGGACGTGGACATACGACCGAGCATCAAAGAAAAACTTCTTGATGAGAATTTGGTACCACTATTCCATGCACGACCTACCCGGGTATGCCCTATTCTGCGGATGGTGTACAGCTGGTAAGTGGCCATGCCCAGTGTGCAGGAACCGACTTGAGTTCATTTGGCTAAAGTCAGGTCGCAAGTATGTCGCGTTTGACAAGCATCGACCGTTCCTCAAAAGAAGGCATCCTTACCGAGAAGACAAAAAAAACTTCACGAAGGGCATAGTTGTGCGTGAAGAAAAAGAATACCGAAGTTCGATGGTGCAACTGTTGATGCCGAGCTACGTGCTCTCGTGCCTGCTCAGGGACCTGGCCCAAAATTTGTGGGATATGGTGTAACGCACAACTGGACTCACGTGGCAGGCTTAACGCAGCTAGAGTATTACAAGGACCTCGAACTTCCCCATAACATCGATGTGATGCACACCGAAAAGAATGTTGGAGAGATGCTCTTTCACACAGTCCTGAACATTCCTGGGAAGTCAAAGGACAATGTCAAGGCTAGAGTTGATGTTGAGAAGCTCTGTGATAGGGAGAGATTACACATGCAGCCTCCTAACCGCCGTGAAAAAATTGGTTCAAGCCGAATGCCGACTACTGCCTTGATAATATCCAAAAGAAGGAGACATTCAAGTGGCTCAAACACGACGTGATGTTCCCTGATGGTTATTGTTCCAATATAAGTAATGGAGTCAATCTTGTCGGGAAAGTCACTGGGCTCAAGAGTCACGACTATCATATATGGATTGAGCGGTTGATGCCGGTGATGGTTCGAGGGTATCTCCCCGATCGTGTCTGGCGAGTGCTTGCGGAGTTGAGCCATTTCTTCCGCACGCTCTGTGCGAAGCAGATATGTCCCGTGATTATTGGGAAGCTGCGTGATCTTGTGCCGGAGTTGCTATGCAATTTAGAGAAGATCTTTCCGCCAGGCTTCTTTGTTCCGATGGCACATCTCGTTGTGCATCTCGCGAACGAGGCACTCTTGGGTGGACCGGTGCAGTTTCGTTGGCAGTTTTGTATTGAGAGAGAGTTCAAGTATATTCGAAACATGACTGGAAACAAAAATAGGATTGAAGCATGCATAGCTGAGGCAACAATACTTCGGGAGATGGCAGACGCCGTGACAACGTACCATCCCGATGAAGTTCCACTATGCATAACCCGGTCTCTCGGTACAATGTCGACGAGCCCAAGCATGACCCCAAGCTCCTCCTCTTCCAATGTCCCGGTGGCAAGGCCGGTGGTGGTGTAAAATGGAAGTTGACCAAGGAAGAGAAGGATTGCATAATGCTCTATGTGCTTACGAACATGACGGAAGTAGTCGGTTTCATCAGGTAAAATGGTGAACAAATTACTTTGCAACTAGTAACTCGGTTTCGGTCTAATACATATTTTCTCCTTTTAGCCAATTCCAAGATGAACAGTGGTCGGGAATGGCGGATCCCTCTCCCGCGGAGCTGGACACTCTTCTGAAAGAGGGTGCTCACGGAGGAAAAAAAATTGTGTCTTGGTTCATGGAAAAAGTAATTTCTAACCTGTCCCTCTTAGCTTGCAATCTGTGACTTGTCCCTCTTATTACACGTAACTAATGCACAAAACAATTTGAACCGTACTTGTAGGGAGCTGATCCAACGTTGAGATGACGGATGAGTTGAGATGTGTTTCCCAAGGTTTTAACCGTACCGTCATGAAGTATGAGAAGTATGATGTGAATGGGTTCCGCTTCCATACAGAGTATCACCAGAATAGTCGGCCGAATGCAAAAACTGTAAATACTGGGGTCTTCACCAAAGGATCCAGAGGAGCCGATGGAGCCGATTACGTAGATTACTACGGAAGGTTAGAAAAGGTATACGAGCTGACGTTCAATCGTACGAACATAGAACTCAAGCTCGTTGTGTTCCAGTGCCACTGGTTCGACCCACGCACTGGACCACACGGTGGACAGAGAAGTGACCCTTCCATTGGGTTAGTTGAAGTTAAGCCTTCAACCACCTATAGCGGAGCCGATGTCTTTGTTGTGGCTCACCAAGCCAAGCAAGTTTATTATTTGCCCTACCCATGCCAGAAAGAGAACCTCAAGGGCTGGGAAGTCGTGTTCCGGGTATCCCACATCGTAAGCTACCCATGCCCTCTGCCGACGATTACAACAACATTGACCCTAAAACATACGAGGGAATTTTCTATCAAGAGCAAGAGGACTTCGGGGACTTTGCCTTACAAACGGGTGGTCTTGAGGACCTCGAGAACGATGCACACACTCGTGGTGAGTCAGTGGTGGATCTGAAGGACATAAATATGCTCTCGAAGTTACATGCGGACAATGGCGACGATGACGAGCCTCCACTGTGGGATGAGCCTCCAACCTACTACACACGTGATAGTGATAGTGATAGTGAGAATGAGAACCAACTTAATTATGAGAGTGATTATTCGAGGTGAGCGTCTTTTATGTCTCTATGCTTAATTATGCTTGGTGTCTACATGTTATTATGTCTTTATGCTTTAGTATTTATTTTTCAACATGCTTCTTCATTGCATTACGTCTTTATGCTTAGTGTCTACATTTTATTATGTCTATGCTTACTTGTTTTCTCTTTCTCAATGCAGTTGATTGAACAATATGAGCCAAGGCAAGGAAAACACGGTGACCTTGCTTAGTAAGATTAGTAAGATGAAGGTACGGAAGCCTGGAGTTACACGAAGTGGACGACCTTCCACCTCGCGTTACGCGTGGACGAGGGTGCGCGAGTAGGACGAGGTGGAGGACGAGGTGGAGTAGACGTGGACCACCCACCCTCCGCTTCTGGCGACGTGGCTTCTGAGTTGCCCTCCGCTTCTGGCGACGTGGCTTCCCAGTACCAGTTGGAGGACGAGGTGGAGGACGAGGCGGAGACCGAGTCTAGACACGAGGTGGAGGTGGAGGACGAGGTGGAGCTGGCGCCGAAGCGGCCGCGGATTCGTGGCGAAGCGGGAGTCCCCGACGAGGACAAGGAGCCTAAGAGCGAGGAGGCAAAAGGCATCATTATTCCTCTGGGCGTTGAGTAAGTGTACTAATTTTGTAATTTTGAACATGTAATTTCATTGTGTTCATAACAATTTGGCATATATACTAATGTTTGATTATTGTGCAGCAAATGGACATGGCCAGCACATAAGATTCCCCGCACTCCTGGGAGCTTGCTTGGAGCTCTAATTAGGAAATATTGGCCGGGCTGGTACACCGTCGGTCCCGACGACGAGAAGAAGTTAGCCTATAAATGGGTGGACTATGAGGTTGCCCCTATCCCGGGCTTCCAGACAGCTGCTGACGCCGTGATCACCTGGTTTTGGGTAAGACATTTTTTTCGAGTTCCGTTCATAGTTTATGACTCCACCGTGCTAACTCATGACTCTCACAATTTTTTTATGCATGGTTGAAGAAGCATTTTCGGGTGCCGGACGAGCATAGTGCAAATGCGGCTAGCACTTTGCGTGCTCATTGTGCGAAGTTGACACGGCAGCAATTCTACAACCAAAAGCATATGTCCGCCAATCAGTTCACGTATGAGAAGACGGGCACACTAGTAGGAACACAGCTATCAGTGGCGCACCAAATTAGGATTATGTGGCGCACCCCCAGAATTGCTGGGTGCGCCACAGAATCCTCGCCACTAATTTTTTTTTCTGTGGCGCACCATGGGCGTGCGCCACAGAAATCCACTTTCTGTGGCGCACCTGGCTGGTGCGCCACAGAATTCTAAAAAAATTCAAAAAATTGAAAAACTGCAAAAAAAAATTAAAAAGTTTCAAAAAAAATCAGAAAAATCAAAATATGAAATAATATGAAAAATCCTAATTATTGGAATTATTTTCAGATTTTTTGAATTTTTGAACTGATACCTTCCCACTAGGTCACCCATCCTCAAATTGCTCCAACCCTAGCACGCGTAACTTCTAAATTACACCCACTTCACCTACCCTTGTGCTACTCAACTTCTTATTGATATATATATCATATGAATTCTCTTAACTCTTCTATGTGTATATGTTATGTATATGTTATAAACGTGTGTTTTTAAATTTCAGATTTTTCAAAAACTTCTAAACTTTCAAAAGGAGATTCAAAAGTTTCAAAAGATCCAAAAAATTTCAAAAAATCAAAAAATCCAAAAAATTCCAAAAAATCTAAAAAATCTAAAAAATCCAAAAAAAAAAATAAAAAAATCCAAAAAAAAAAAAAGTCAAGAAAAGTCAACAATCTTCTTTGTTATACATTTCTGTGTCTTTTTTGGAATTTTTGAATTTTTGAATTTTTTGAAATTTTTTTGATTTTGCTGCGAAAAATCGTCTGTTTGAAATAACTTTTTTTTCTTTTGGATTCGAACTCGGATTTTTCTCACGTTTTTTTTGGCATATAAAACGCGTTATTTCGACGTCGTATGCAAAAGTTATGGCCTTTTTCATTTGTTGCAGAAAAGGTCAAAATTCATATTTCAAAATTTCTATACCTACTAGACACTCATACCTAACTACATGTCAAAGGATTTTATTTATTGAATTTTTTATCATTTTCTTTTACTTCCTGCAAGACAAAAAAGGCGATCCACGGGGGGGGGGGGGGGGGTGGTGGTGGTGGTGGTGGTGGTGGTGGGATTTGAAAAAAATAATTCTGTGGCGCACCAACTTTCTGTGGCGCACCTGGAATGTAACCTACCTATAAGGGTTTTCCCACTAGTGGCAAGAGGGCCAAGAAGGCGGAGAATGTTAAGACGGCACATAAGATGACAAAGGAGGAATTCATTTCGGTAAGTAAACTATCAATGAAATTCTATATTGCTGCTAAGTTGCCATTGCATTATCTCTTCTTGAATTGCATTTTCATGTTATGCCCGCCTGGGCCGACGGCAAAGAAGACGCATGGGATGCGTTGGTTACGAGGTGGGTCGGGGGAGACCCCGAGTTCGACGCCGTGAGCCAGCGGAACAAGGCAAACCGAGGCACCGAGGGAACACACAGTGCGGGAAGCCGCAACCACTTCCGCTTTAAGGAAAAGCCGGTATATATATACATGGAACGACCTCCATTTATTTTCTCCTCATGTTTCTACTTGGTACGCATAACATTTCTTTTCACGATGCAGGACGCCGATAGGGGGGAGGTAGGGGGGAGGTAAGCTCTCACTTGCAATCGTGGCAGAAGATGAAGGAGAAGAAGCGCGATCTATCGAAGCCTCAGCCCCAGCTTCCTGAGTACTCTGGCAATGCCAAGGAGGACTTGGAGAGGTACTCCACGACGTTCCAGTCTTTTCACCCGGAGGTGGATGACCCCTTGAGCCAGGAGGTCGACGAGAGGTCGATGCTCCTCTCGGGGCATGGAAGGCCGCATGGCCGTAATCTCTTTCTTGAGAATGTGGTCAGGCCTTCCATGACCTTCACGCAGGCAAAAGCTACCCTCCCTGACGGCATCCCCCTTATCCCGCCTCGTCCACGGCCTCGTCGATCCACTTCCACCGATGTAAGTTTTTTTTTCATTTTCATCCTCTTTCCGACATTCGTTCCTGCATGGCTAAGTTGACGAGATTCATTATTTTCGAAATTGTAGCCCGATCTTGAGGCAGCCTACGCTTCCGCTCATGCGGAGTATCAGGTGGCCTATGCCGAGTGGCTGGAGACGAATACAGCCTACTCCTCGTATCAAAAGTTGTTCCGTGATGTAAGTTTCAACCTTTATTTTTGTCTAATATGACAAGTCCCACTTCCCTAGTTTGAACCTTTATTTTTTCAACGTCTAATATCTAAACTATCTTGCAGTCGGTGCTGAACTTTTTCACCACTAGAGTGCGGGTCCCCCCTTCTGTGGAGGAGCCTCCGGAGCCGGGGCCGTGTCCACGGTTTCCATCGAAGGACAATTTCGCTCTCACCTACTACTCATCGACCCCGGTAAGTTTGATGCCAAACCACTGGTTACCGCTTTCCTTTGCCTCGCAAGTTGCTAACTCTTGCTCAAACATGTAGGGAGCGGGATGCTCGTCGGAGAACCCACACTTTGGTCATGCTTGTCCTAGTGCCTCGCCGGGTTCACGTGAGATCATGAGGTTTGATCCCGATGCTGATCGTTCGCCTGGTGCTTCGCCGGGTTCGCGTGAGATCACACCGGTACATGCCGGTGGTCCTTCTGCTGGTGCTTCGACTTCTCCTGGTGCTTCACCTTCTTCTAGTGGTTCTACTGCTGCGCCGAGCCGTCGATCGCCTATTCTCACCCGGGGAGATATGGGGTACACCCGTCGCCGCATTAGATGTAGGGCTTTCGGCCTCTAGACTTTTAGCTACGTATGATGATGATGGTCCTATGTGTGTATCCACTTTGATGATATAGCATTGTGCTTGATGATATTGCTTGGGATGATATATGGAGCATATGTGTGATCTTGTTTGTGATGATATTGTCATGATTTTAGATTTTATTTTCTGCCATTTTTTATGGAAAAACGAGTTGCTGGAACCATTTTGCAAAAAAAAATCTGGGAGAGCTATGCCGACGGCATTCCCGTCGGCACAGGTGTGGCTATGTGACCAGACGGTCAGGCTTGTGCCAACGGCAATCCCGTCGGCATAGCCCCCCGCCTGGACGGTCCAGGCTCTGCCGTGTGTCCACTAGTGCCGACGGGAATACCGTCGGCACAGGTCTGCCAGCGAGCTCGGCCACCATGGGACCCACCATACCTACGCCGACGAACTTAGTGCCGACGGGCCTTTTTTGACCGTAGGCATAGTCTGTGCCGATGGGAATATGATGTGCCGACGGGCAGATAATCTGTGCCTACGGGCACCTACGCCGACGACCCTGTGCCGACGGGTAGCGTATCTATGCCGACGGTAAAAGACCGTCGGCACAGAGGGTGGTTCCTGTAGTGATTGTCTCTTTCTTTTATCTCCCAGGAGGCCAGCCCCCAGCACCACGCTCAGTAGCAACAAATTCCAAATCCCGTGTTGCGCTATGGCTTCAAGCTGTTGGCTCTTCTGGGCCTTGTGGTTACCGCTGATCCTCGCCGTCGCGACGACTGATCAATGGGTAGAAGGTTGCACGGGCTCGGCAAGAGATGCGGCAACCTCAGCATCTCCGACCCATTCTGTCTCACCGAGACGGGAAGATCATGTGGTCCTTTGGATTTTGAGGTCACTTGTTATAACAACACCCCAGTTCTATGGAGCTCTTTACCCTTCGGCTTCGGCCTAGAAATCATCGACATCTCTTACGAGAAAAGAAGTTTACGTGTCATTGATCTAGGAAAGCGGGAATCCTTGCACGCCTCCAAGAGCTGCCATGTCTCGAGCTGGAACACCTCCGACAAACTAGCTCCCTCCGACAAACTAGCTCCCTCCTTTCGCATGGCCCATTGGCCTTGTTAGCTCGGGTCGGGCCAATGACCCAGTGGGCCGACCCGGACCAATCCCATCGTGACCTGAACCTCGTCTTTTACAACTGCACGACGGTGGCAGCTGCGACGGCGGCACTTCGGGACCGGGCGCTGGTGGCGATGAAATGCACTAGCGAAAGCAACACGTTTGTTCGAGTCGGAGGGCGTTACGAACTTACGATGGTTCTGAAAACTTCGGGGGCTACTATTTGAAAGGGTGCATCTCCACATTCATGCCGGTGCTCGAGATCTCTGGCAAGGTAAACGCGAGCGACTATGGGCAGCTCATCGACCATGGCATCCTCTTGACATGGGAGAGCCCTCCTCCTCCGCCTCCTCTTGGTAGTGGTAAGCTCACTCATCGAATTTTGCAATTAAATTTCTTTTCCATCAAACTTATTTATGGATTGGAAGAGCATCTTCAATTTGGCCACATGTTTAAGCCATTTCTTAGCTTTATGAAAAAATACATATTCTTTCTCTCCTCTTGATCCCATATTTTTTGTTTGAAATGCTGAAGTAATATGACTAATCTAGCTTAACCACAACTAATTACGGCCACTTGTGTTTGCATTACTTTGATAATTAATTTATCTTGTAAATAAACTTGAAATGCTAAGGAAAATGTTGAAATAATTTAGGTTAACAATTTCTTTACGGAGGCAGAGGTACATACTGCGGTACTCTCCGTCAATAGTTCTGCTGAATTATTTAGTATTTTGTTCTGAAAATCATTGCTCAGTTAGTCTATTACTTCGACTCTGCCTCCATCTCCGTTCACACAATTATTCATCACCAGATCTCCTATACCGCTCCGATGTCGCCGACCAGTTTGCTTTTGCTGCTGCGTTCATCACCACACGAATTAAGTGCTACATAAGTACATAACAACCAGCACATCAACAAGTTTCAGAAGTCAAGTTCACCAAAAATAACCATCAAAACACACCGCATGCAAATAGACTAGTTTCTTTACATTTGACAACAAAAATGTGTGTGTGCCATTGCTAGCCCTTACCTCTGTCATCACTAGATGGTTATGTGGTCGCGTCATACAAAAGTCACATAGTGTCTTCTTTTTAGGTTAACAGGGAGCACCTCCCTGTTTCCACTTCATTGAAACGAAACGAATTGTTACAGTGAATGCGCATGAGCCTCACAAACCAAAACATTGCCTAAACCAAGTTCATGGGAAACATTGATAGCTACAACAGAGTATTTTAAACTTCAGCCCCTATTCAATGAGTGAGTTCTAATTTATTGGTGGAGACTGGTCCACTGGGTTCTGCCGAATTATATATGTCATTCTTCAAAAATCATTCCCTAATATCAGTCAACAATTGGTGGCGACGAGGGACGGCGGCGGGGATGGCAGCAGTGCCCGAGCTCCTCCGGTGGCACGGCGGCCGTCGCTGGTCCGCTAGACCCCATAGCTAGCCGAAATTTATGCTCGAAATAGGACGAAATGGACATGTCCGCAGCACCCTGTCCGTTTGGGATATGTCCTTGGGCTGTGTACTCTTCGAGTGCCAATTTGCTAGTTCTATATGGTCGATCATCCAGATAGGTTCTACTTTATACCCACCCATAAGCATCGCCAATATTTTTGGCAATTGGCTGAATGAGGTGGATAAGAGGTTTAAACAACTTATTAGGGTGGCAGCGCTTGCCGTTATATGGTCGATGTGTCTGTGTGGAAATGACAAGGTGTTTACTGATAAAAATTGCTTTCTTATGCAGGTTATCTACAGGAGTACAGCTACGCTCCGTTTGTGGTCTCAGTTGTAACGTGTGGGGCATCGAGACCTGTTTATGGAGGTGTGTATCAGACTGGAGGATACGGCGAGATGCTTTTTATCCCAACATGGATGGCAGCATAATTTGCGGATTGGCCCACCACCTCATTAGGCGTTCTTACAATTTCTCATTATGATATGTAATTCGCCTATTTTACTTTTCGAACTTCCGTACTTGTTTCTGTTGTGTGCATCTTGGTTATGCAGAGACTGGGTGTAATATTTAAACATTTTAATTAATAAAGCTCCCTTTATCGAAAAAAATTCAATGAATGAGTTCTCATTTATTGGTGGAGACTGGTCCACTGCCGAATTATATATGTCATTATTCAAAAATCATTCCCTAATATCAGTCAACAATTGGTGGCGGCGAGGGACGGCGGAGGGGATGGCAGCAGTGCCCGAGCTCCTCCGGTGGCACGGCGGCCGTCGCTGGTCCGCTCGACCCCATAGCTAGCCGAAATTTATGCTTGAAATAGGACGAAACGGACATGTCCGCAGCACCCTGTCCGTTTGGGATATGTCCTTGGGCTGTGTACTGTTCCCACGCGGAGACGAACGGACAGCCCCTTCCGTTTGGCGAGCCCCGTTGAAGATGGCCTAAGGGCTGATTGGCCTGTATTGTAGTCCCTGAACTTTCAGCCTAGTCACCAAGCGTTCGTCCCAGGCTTCCAGTCACGTCACGGAGGTATACCCGTCAATGGTATTAGCTGCGAAAATTCACAGGTCAAGAATTCGTCGACGATTACGCTTGCCCAAAATTTCCAGTCCACCCTCCGATTTAGCGTTCGTACTGCACGCTAGGCCTGCAGCAACCACGCACGGCATTCTCGATCTCCTACGTCCAGTCTATATATCTCCTACAGGCCATATACAGCCCATGCATGATCATCAATCCAAAGAACAAAACCATTTCTTGGTTATTGCGTTCTTTCCAAATACTATCATTCTCCCCATCAATGGTATTTCGGAGCTGCTTGTTACTTTTACTAGTCTTTCTCGGCGGTTGGCGGCTGCCGCAGATGCTCGTCGCAGCTCAGGATGAGGAGCTGCAAGGGAAAGGCGGCTGCACGGGGTCGGCCAACAACACTTGCGGCAACCTCACCATCTCCGATCCGTTCTGGCTCATGGACTCGCAGACGGGAAGATCATGCGGCTCCCTTGACTTCGAGCTCACCTGCGTCAACAGCACCCTGGGTCTACCGAGCTCCACGCCCTCGGGCCCCGGATTCGCGATCATGAACATCTCTTACGAGCAAAAGAGCATGCATGTCGTCGATCTGGGCAAGCTGAGGCTGCTGCCAGACTTCAACAGCTGCAACAAGACGATCTGGAACACCTCCGCGAAGCTGTGCCCCCCGTTTTGGATCGACCCCGTCAACCTGAACCTGGCCATATACAACTGCACCAATGCGGCCGTTTGGATCGACCCCGTCAACCTGAACCTGGCCATATACAACTGCACCAATGCGGCCGCGGCCGCACATCGGGACGCGGAACTGGTGGAGACGAGGATGAGGTGCGGGAACGAGAGCCGGGAGTTTGTCTGAATGGAAGGCGATTTGGATGAGACGAGCGTTGTAGAGGGCTGCGACGCTGCCGTGATCTGGCCGGTGCTGGCTGCTCCAAACGGCGAGGCCAACGCGAGCGACTACGACCGGCTCATCAGAGACGGCTTCATCTTGAGATGGGACAGCCCGCCTCATCGTAGTGGTAAGCTCACTCATGCGATTGTTCAGCTCTCTTTTATTCCATCAAACTTATTTATGGGTTCACCAGAGCATCATCGGTGTGCAATTCTTCTTAGCTTTAAAAAGGAGCCACCTTCTTTTTCCCCTTTTCATTCCATATCTTTTGTTTGCATTACTTCAACAATCTATCGTGTAACTTAAAATGCTGAGACAGAGGTATGCACTACGGTGCTGCGATGAAAGGAAGACACTCAGCTCTGCTAAACTCTTTAGTATTTTCCTTTGAAAAAGAATTGCTCAGCCAACCTTCGACTCTGTCTCCACGCAATTAATTCATCCCCACATCTCCTATACCACGCCGATGGCCCGACCACCTTGCTCTTGCTGCTGCTTGCATCTCTCTATCACCATAGGAATTAAATTCTACTCCCTCCGTTCCTAAATATAAGATGTTTTAACTTTTGTCCACATTCACATGTATCTAGATGTATGTGGATATGTTTTAATGTGTATGTACACTTATTTAGGTTTGCACCTAGCCAACATGTGAGCTAACTAGAACATCTTATATTGTGAAACGGAGGGAGTAGATAACAATCACCACAATAACAAGTTTCAGAAGGGAAGTTCACCAAATTGATGACTAAAATACACAACATGCTAACAAAAACGTGCGATGAAATTATGTGACATTGGTTGTGCTTAGTTCTTACCACTGTTGTTGCCTGACGGTTGCATGGTCGCACCACACTCGCACACGGAGTGTCTTCGTTTTAGATTAACATGGAGCACCTCCCCGTCTCTACTTCATTGAAACGGAACAAATTGTCACAATGAATGCATGAACCACATAAACCGAAACATAGCCCAAAGCCCCAAACCAAGTTCATTGGAAAAGCTGATAGCTACAACATATACTTCAAACTTCAGCACAGTGACTTGTCAATTATTGTTGGAGACTGGTCAGGTTCTGCTGAACTATACATTCTGTCACACTCTTGAAATTTTTTTCCCTAATACCAGTCAACAATTGGTGGAGACCGCATCAAGACCGTCTCCCAGGACGTGTGGACGAAGATAGCCCAGCGCCCCCACTCACTAGCAGAGCATTCTCTCTTCTATCACCCAAGGAGGCCAGGCCCCAGCACCCCGTCCACTGGTAACAAATTCCAAAGCCTGTGCTTCCATGGCCCAGTGCTCGGGTTTACCGCTGATGCTCGTCGTCACGGTGGCTGATAAACAGGCGGGGACTGCTCTCGCTCTGCCAAGACATGTGGCAACATGACCATCAGTGACCCGTTCTAAATGCTCGGGTTCTGCCAAGACATGCTGTCTTACTTAACCTGTGTTCTTGACTTCTTGTACTGTATCAAGTTCCAGCGGATGTACTTATCCTGCTTAAACGAAATCATGGCATGCAAACAGAAAAAAAAACATGTTGAAAAATCCTCAACCATGGGAAATATTCTCAACCGGCTCCGGCTGGATCTGTGGAACTATGTGTCTGCTTACGGCATATGTAGGCATCTCCCTTTATCCTAACATGGCATGAGACCAATTTCCCTACACTGCAACCAATGATCACCAATTCAGTCACCCCTTAAACACAGTTTTCTCTCTTTTCTTGTTTTTTTAGATAAAGGACTTTATTGCTAAAGTTTAAGCATTACACCCGGCCTCTGCATATCAATGCACATAGCCGCAATCCAAGTGGCAAACAATAAAAGGAGTGTGTAGCACTAGACGAATTACAATCATGAAGTGAATAAATTAAAACGTCAGCACTGAAGATGAACGCAACCGGCTATGGAGGACCAATCCGGCGATCAAGCGACCATCCATGACGGGTAAAAATATCCCTCGCCACTTCTTTCAAACGTGCACATGCCTCCGTAAAGAGAGCTCAATGACCCTCCCATTGTAAGGTGGACCACGAACGGAGAATACTTGTGCATCTGTATAGAACCTGCAAACGAGAAACATTTTTATCATTGAACACCTTGTCATTTCTACTTAGGCAAAGCGACCATATAACGGCTATCGCTCCCACCATAATAACGGTTTTAAACTTCTTATCAATCACATGTAGCCAGTTGTCAAAAACATTAGCAACAGACTTTGATTGATATAAGTTAGACGCTATCTGGATGGATGACCATATAGAACGTGTGAAATTACACTCGAAGAATAAGTGTTTTATTGTCTCTTGTTGTGGACAAAACATACACTTCGTACTTCCATGCCAATTCCGTTTAACAAGATTTTTCTTAGTTAGAATGACACCCTTATAAAAATACCACGTAAATACTTTTATTTTAAGTGGAATCTTCATTTACCATATTGTATCATCCTACAACCAATGATCACCAATTCAGTCACCCCTACTGTTCGTTCCTGCATCAAATTCAAAATATTTGCTGCCATGGCTCCAAGGTGTTGGTTCTTCTGGGCATGGTGGCTACTGCTGATATTCGTGGTGGCCGCAGCTGAGGAGCAGCAGCAAGGGGAAGTCTGCTCGGCGAAGACATGTGGCAACTTGACCATCTCCAACCCATTCTGGCTCGTCGACATAGAGGCCGGAAGTTCATGTGGTTCCCCGGACTTCGAGGTCGCTTGCTACAGCAACACTCCAGTCCTACGGGGTTCTGGACTCTACGGCTTTGGGATCATCAATATCAGCTACAAGGAACACAGTCTGCTTGTGGTTGGTCTTGGTAAGCTGAAGTTACTGCATGCCTCCAACAGCTGCGACGTCCTCCCAACCTGGAACACCTCCGCCAAATTCAGCCGCTCGTTCAGTATTTACCCCGACAACCAGGACCTCATCTTCTACAATTGCACGGAGGAGGCAGCAGCAGCGGCACATCAGGACGGAGCGTTGGTCGAGACGAGATTGAGGCGCGGGAACAAGAGTGAGGTGCTTGTCCGCGCGGCAGGGAATTACGATGAGACGAACGACTACGCCGGCTACGCTATCGAGGGCTGCGACGCTATGGTCGTGCCAGTGCAGCCGGTGCAGGGCTCGTCGCGCGAGGCGAATGCCAGCAACTACGAGCAGCTGATCTGTGATGGCTTCCTCCTGACATGGGATGGCCATCCTCCTCCACCAGTTGCACGTAAGTTCGCTCACCCGTCAAATCACATTTCAATCAAGTTCCTAGCTAGGACGAAACAGTGCCTTTGGCTTCGTCTTGACATGGGATGGCCCACTTTATAATGGCAAGCTCACTTGATCAAACTCTTAATTATGGATTGAGAAGACCATCATCATGAGGTTTTTAAAAAACAGCCATTTTCTTTCTCTCTTATCCCTTTCTCTTTGCTTTCAAGTGTTGAACTAATTCCCGGCGGTCATAGCCAAACCCCGACTGATGACCGGGTACACATGGCTTGCATTTCTGCAACAATTTATCACGTAAAGGAATACAGAAACGCACCTTGGAGCTGCAGTCAGCGGAGCTCTCACTCAGTCAATCTTACTCCACTCCACAATCGGGGATCATATGCACATTGCATCGCTTCTCATTGGTCAAAGACTTGTCCATTGGTTTCTGCTGAACACCAATTTCCTTGTGAAAAATCATTGCTTAGCCAGTCAATTCTTTGGGGCTGTTTCTCCCACCACCATACTTGTGTTCTGCTGAACTATAGTACCAATTTCCTTCCGAAAAATCATTGCCTACCTGCTGTGGCCTGTGGGTGTAAAGTGCCAAATTTAAAATGCTGCTAAAACTGAAACAAACTGAAGAATAGTTAAAAACATGAAATACATCTAACAGGTCCGAAACATTTAAAATGACTAGTGAGATATGGATTCCTCAAAAGAAAAGTGACAGATGCCATACCTGCCACTGTCGGCCAATGCTAGTGGGGAAATGACAGAGTCCTTCCAATCTGTGCACTCCACACAAAAATATACATACTTGTCAACCTTCTGAAGGACAAACGATACCCGCAATCGTCGGTTGTTGTAGTACTTTGCCTGTAGCTTCGGTCGGTTGTTGCAATTGCAGGTATGTAAACTACACTAGTGCTCTCAGTAGGTACGTAGACGCGTGCATCATTGCAATTTCATTATATTAACAAGTGTCTGGGGGTACAGAAAACAGCGAGTGTCGATCTTCTGCATAGTCTGAACCTGAACTTCAGTCGGCAGTTACCAGGACAGAACAAATTGGCGCCGTGAACTCGTTCGCCGTGAACCCACTAAGAGCCCGGTAGTAGTAGCAAATGGGCCTATATTCTAGTCCTTGAACTTTCGGCCTAGTCACGGCTCGTTGGTCCCAGGCTTCCAGTCACATCACGGTCATCATTGTTTCGAGTAGGAATCGAGAGAGCAAAACGAGAGAATGAAACTGTAGTCTATATTCATTGAAGATGATGTACATATATATAGGGGATGGAACGACGTGCGTATGTCGGTTCCTGGAGGCGACGCTCCAGGGATAACCGCACACGAGCAGGTACAAGTAGAGATTTCCTCATTGAATTAAATTCTAACACTCCCCCTAATCTATGCTTGTCGATGTAAATCTTCATCATCTTAAAATAGTCTCCTCCAAAAACCCTGTGGGAAAAATGTGAGGAGTAGTGTAGGATATGTTGGTAAAACTCCTTCAAACCCGGTGGGAAAAATAAGGAGAAAATGATCCAACATATAATGATTATTGCCTCCGTTAACTCGATATGAAGTGTATCCATAGAATTTAGAGGGCAATAAATATGTCGTGTATACTTTCCTAAAAACCCCGGTGGGGAAAACAGAAAGTATGACATATAATCTTATGTTGATATTACCTCATTAAAAACCTTAATGAGAACCTGAAAGTAAACTCATAAAGGGAAAAAGAGTGTAATATGATGCTTTGAACAGGAATAGTTCAGGAAGATACTCCCCCTGACTCTTGCAAATCCCGAAGCCGTCGCATACCAATCCCATGAATGTATTTCTGGAATGTTGAAGTTGGTAGAGACTTCGTGAAAAGATCAGCGAGATTATCACATGATTTGACTTGCAAGATGTTGATTTCCCCACTCTTCTGGAGTTGATGGGGATAAAACAACTTGGGGCAATATGCTTAGTGATATTGCTCTTTATGTATCCTGTTTGCATCTGTGCAACACAAGCCGCATTATCTTCATAGATAATGGTAGGTGATTCGATAGAACCAATTCCACATGACTGTTGTATGTGGTTTATCATCCTGCGAAGCCACACACATTCGCGTGATGCTCATATATTGCAATTATTTCAGAATGATTGGTGGACGTTGCAACCAGAGTCTGTTTCGAAGACTTCCATGATATGGCCGTTCCACCATGTAGGAACACAAAGCCGGATTGCGATCTGGCATTATGGGGATCAGATAAATAGCCAGCATCAGCGTATCCAATCATACTAGAGTCCAGGTTTCTCTGGAACTGAAAGAATAGGCCAAGATCCTTTGTGCCTTGGAGATATCGAAAGACATTCTTGACTCCCGCCCAATGGCGTTTGGTGGGAGCTGCGCTGTGTCTAGCAAGTAGATTCACTGCAAATGCGAGGTCAGGTCTCGTACAATTTGCAAGATACATAAGCGCTCCAATGGCACTGAGATATGGAACCTCGGGTCCCAACATCTCTTCTCCATCATCCCTCGGCCTGAACGGATCTTTCTCTACGTCTAGAGATCGAACCACCATGGGAGTTTTAGATGGGTAGGATTTGTCCATATTGAATTTCTCCAATATTTTCTGGATATAGGCAGCTTGGTGTACCATTATTCCTGAGGGAAGGTGCTCGAGTTGGAGACCCAAGCAAAATTTGGTTTTACCCAAATCCTTCATCTCAAATTCCATCTTTAGATGATTGCGTGCTTCATCAATATCTTGTGCGTTGCCAATGATGTTGAGATCATCGACGTACACGGAAATGATGCAAAATCCTGAAGAGGACTTCTTGATGAAGACACATGGGCAGTCATCACTGTTGGAGTAACCCTTTTGAAGAAGGAACTCACTAAGTCGGTTGTACCACATCCGCCCCGACTGTTTCAAGCCGTATAAAGACTTGTTCAGTTTTACACAGTACATGTTGCGTTTTGCGCTTGCATCCGGGACAGAGATTCCGTCAGGAACCTTCATGTAAATGTCCGAATCTAGTGACCCGTAAAGATATGCGGTCACGACATCCATCAACTGCATAGATAGACGATTTTGCACTGCCAAAGATATTAAATATCGGAAAGTGATACCACTCATAACTGGAGAATATGTCTCATTGAAATCAATGCCGGGTCTCTGCGTGAAACCCTGTGCTACGAGCCTTGCTTTGTATCTCACCACCTCATTGTTCTCATTCCGTTTCCGGAGGAAAACCCATTTGAATCCCACAGGGAAAACACTGGGAGGTGTAGGTATTGCTTCTGTGAATACCTTCCTTTTATTAAGCGAGGCTAATTCTGCTTGTATTGCATCCTTCCATTGAGGCCAGTCGGAGCGTTTTTCACACTCAACGATAGTCCTTGGATCATGATCATTGAGAAGGGTATTTGCAATTGTAGCAGAAAAATAAGTGTCGACAATCGTAGACTTACGGTTGAATGATTCTCCAGAATCGATATAGTTGATGGATATCTCGTGCACCGTTGATGACTCTTCGTGATTTCCCAATACGCGTGAGTCTAGGTGTTCCGATGTCCCAGCCAGTGTGTGCAAGCTGGAGCTGGGTTGTGGAGGTTGCCCTTCCACTGGGTGTATACTACCCATAAGGTGTTTGTCAACGTTGAGTTGACTTGCATTTACTGACTTTGAGGAGTTTCTCCTCACTCCTTTGCTGCTTGCGAGAAGCAGGATCCTGGTCAGAGGCCGTACTACTCCCCCTCTTTTTGGGAACGGGAGTTGAGTGGTTTTAGTTGGTACCTCCACTCTTTCGGGCGCATTTCTGGCCGGATTCAAGGATTTTGTGACACCTTTTAGATCAGTAAATGAATCTGGCAGATTATTTGCAAGATGTTGCAAATTTATGATTTTCCGAACTTGGAGTTCGGTCTCTTGGGTACGTGGATCGGAGGCTGAAATGGCAAGAGCATTCCAATCAATTTCGGGCATTCTTTCTGGTACTTGAAATCTCCCCCTAATGCCGGAAAATGTTCCTCGTCAAATATACAATCAGCGTGACGGGCTGTGAATAGTCCCCAGTAAGGGGTTCCAGGTACTTAATAATCGACGGCGATTTGTACCCCACATAGATCCCCAGTTTTCTGTGTGGGCCCATGGATGTCCGCTGAGGTGGTGAGATCGGGATGTATGTAGCACATCCGAACTTACGCAGATGGGAAATGCTAGGTGGATTTCCACGTACCAATTGCAGAGGGGAAGTACTGTGATATGCAGTAGGTCGCAATTGTATTAAGTCAGCAGCGTGTAAAACTGCATGACCCCAACAAGACGTTGGCAAGCTGCAATTCATCAACAAAGGTCTTGCAATGAGTTTGATCCTCTTAATTAGGGATTCAGCCAAACCATTTTGAGTGTGGACGTATGGAACAGAGTGCTGAACTTCAATCCCCAGGCCATGCAATAGTCATTGAAAGCACGTGAGGAGAATTCTGCAGCATTGTCCATGCGAATTGATTTAATTCGACTTTCTGGATAATGGGCCTGTAACTTAATTACTTCCCTCATTATCTTGGCAAATGCATGTTCCGTGTGGAAAGAAGGCACACATGTGACCATCGTGTAGATGCATCAATTAGAACCATGAAATACCTAAACGGTCCAGACAATGGTTGGATGGGACCACAAATGTCTCCTTGAATTCGTTCAAGAAATTGAAGTGGTTCAGCTTGTATCTTGAGGTGCGAAGGCCTCAGAATAAGCTTTCCCGTGGCACATGATGTGCACACAAAATCCGATGACTGAGGAAATTTGGACTCAAGCAAATTGTGACCAATGGAATTGCTAGTAATCTTCCTCATCATCCCGATACCAGGATGGCCTAGGCGATCATGCCAGGTTTGGAATGCGTTAACATTCTGGAAAATTACCTTGTAAGCAACATGTTCTACGGGCTTAATGTACGTATAGTACAGTCCGGACGACAGAGAAGGAATTTTTTCAAGTACTTGCTTGCCATATCCGTAATCTTTTGTGAAGAGTAAATACTCCTCTTTGTTGTCTTCATGGGTTTCAATGTGAAAACCATTCTTACGGATATCTCGATAACTGATTAGGGTACGTGAAGAATCGGGATACAAGCATCCTCAATTGTCACTTGTGTACCACTGGGAGGGTAAATATGGCACGTCCAGTGCCAACAATTACCGTATCGCGTCCAGCGATTGTCAAAATATCTCCATTCATCTTTTTCAGAGTTTGGAAATATTTCAACTCCCTCAGTATGGAGTTTGTGGTAGCACTGTCCACAAGGCATAATTCCTCTTCCATCGGATTGTCCCGTAGAGAACTATATATAAAAATGAAGAATTTTCAATAAGAATCCTTTATTTAAATACATAGATTACAATCTTATTATATCAAAGTGCTGATACAATATAATGACAACAATACTTATGTTCTATTACAACATCACAAATGGACATGAATATATCAATCACTAAGGAGGTAGCGGGACTAGTCGAAGTCTCCAAACACGTCGGTTGAGGCGTACTCAACCATCATGTCCTCCGTTCCTGTAGGGTCCTCTGACGGAAGGAGAGTAACGGCGTTGCTAGGTCCCGAGGGAACGTCTTGCGAACAACCAGCTCCATCGTGCCATCTGGATGAAGGTTGAAGTTGGCTTCAAACCTTTTCCCTCGAGGTGCGTTGCGTCCATGGGATTGCTGGTACAGAATGGCCAGATGCTTTGGGGTCTTGCACTTGTCAGTGGGGTGCGTGTAGCATCCACACTTGTCGCAAAGCTTAGTTTTGTCAAACTTGGGCTTTGCGGTGCCTTTCCCACGGTCTGAGTTTCTAGGCTTTCTGTTCCGGTTGCGCTTTCGCTTACCATTGAAGTTCGAGGGCTTTCCTTTAAAGCCACCATCAAACTTTCGTCCGTTCACGACATTCATATGAACTTCAGGTAAGGTTGAGAACCAACCGGGCGCTGAGAGCCATTCTTAGCGAGTAGCTCATCATGCTTTTCAGCCTGAAGTAAAATATGAATAAGATCGGAATAGACTTGGTAGTCGCGAGCACGGTACTGCTGCTGGAGGATCCTGTCAGATGGGAGCATAGTGGACAGAGTTTTCTCTATCTTCTCCGCATCAGTAGGTTCTTTCCCGCAAAAGCGCAGTTTGGAACTGATCTTATGAACCTCATGATTGTACTCCCCGACAGACTTAAAGTCCTGGAGTCGGAGGTGTGTCCAATCATGGAGTGCTTCAGGCATGACAACTGTCTGCTGTTCATACCTCGTCTTGAGGGCCTGAAACAAGGTACTAGGGGATTCTTCCTCCAAGTACTAGACTTCAGATCTGGGTGAATATGGTGCCTTATGATGAACAAAGCAGCATATTTTTGCTCATCTGTCAGCGGCGTCACTCCAGCCGGGGTGGATTCTCCGAGGTCTGGATTGCACGCACTAATCCACGGGACGCAAGGGAGATCTTGATGTCCATGGCCCATATAGGGTAGTTGTGGCCGTTGAGAGCGAGTGCATCAAACTCTCGAGCCATCGTTTACCTCTTTTCTTGTTCTTCTCGTCGGAATCGCTCTCTTGGAGAGCAAACGGGCTGATAACGTGTTTCGAGTAGGAATCGAGAGAGCAAAACGAGAGAATGAAATTGTAGTCTATATTCATTGAAGATGATGTACATATATATAGGGGATGGAACGACGTGCGTATGTCGGTTCCTGGAGGCGACGCTCCAGGGATAACCGCACACGACGGTTCCAATCGTGGGATTTCCACGAGCAGTTACAAGTAGAGATTTCCTCATTGAATTAAATTCTAACAATCATGTCTTACCCGTCAACGGTATTGCCCGCGAGAATTCAGAAGTCACGACTCACACGTCCACGTGGTCGTTTAGGAAATTCGTCGACGATTACGCTTGCCCAAAATTTCCAGTCCATGCTACTACGCAGGGCTAGCCGGGAGCAACCACGCACGGCATTCTCCATCTCCTACCTCCGATCCACTCTATATATCTCCCATAGGCCATAGATAGCCCATGCATGATCACCGATCCAAAAAAAACATTCCTTGGTCACCGCGAAATCTTTCCAATTTTTTTTAGATAAAGAGTGTATATTAATATCGCAGAGATACAAATTACACACAGCCTCTGCAACAACGCAATAACCAAAACTACTATGGATGCACACAGCCGAAAGACAATAAGAAGAAGAAATAAAAAGAAAGGTCCAGCTACAGAGTTACAGTCCTTGCAACAGCCGCACAACCACCACCAAAACAACACCTGAAGTTCAAATCTTCAAAAGCAACGCCTTCAAGAAGAACAGTACCAGGCACAACCAATTAAGGCCAGACCTTGGGTTTTCACCCTGAAGATAGTCCTCGCTCTGAAAACAATGTCTTCAGCAAGACCACTGTCAGACACAACCAATTAAGGCCAGACCTTGGATTTTCACCCTGAAAGGTAGGACTTTGGACTTCACGTATGTTGTCGCCCCCACTTACATGCCGCTGCTCCAAGTCGTGAAACACCAAGCCAATTCCTCATCGGCAGAAAGATTCGAACCACCATTGCTAGCCTCAGATCTCGACTTACATGACATTCTCCGCCAGCACCATGGAACGAGAACATGTCCCATGATATTAACAGCCAGCAGAGCTTCGAAGCGCTCCCTCTGAAACCAAACGGCCAGAGTAAAACATGGGTACGCCCGTTCGAATTCAATCCGATCCAGCAATCTCCAGGCATAAGACGCCCAATGGAGTACACCGGCGGAGCCTTCCGGAACTCGACACTCCGGCCAAATCAATCAGGACACACATCCGGCAGATCTTCTTCTTCGTTGCGGGAGAAACCCTAGAACCACCACCTTTATTCAAAGAAAGGTCAGCAGCCCCCACACTTCTGGCCTTCGCCGGCAAAGATCCCGTGCCGGCGCTGCACACACGGAGCAGAACGAGCCAGCGCGAGCAGGCCACCAGCAGAGAAGCGAGCACATGGACCTCGGCCCTGCGGGCCCAGATTGGGCCCGGGTCAAGCCCGCGCCGCCGCCATGGCTCCTCTCTGCTTGGGCCTCGCCACGCCGCCGCCTACCTCCGCTGTCCAGCACCGCGAGCCTCCACCACCACCTCGACGATGGCCAAATACTATCATTTTCCCCATCGATGGCGCCTCGGAGCTGCTTGCTACTTTCGTTACTGGTCCTCGCCAACGGTTGGCCGCTGCCGCTGCCGATGCAAGTCGAGGCTCAGGACGAGGAGCTGCAAGGGGAAGTCGGCGGCTGCACGGGGTCAGCGGCCAACAACACTTGCGGCAACCTCACCATCTCTGACCCGTTCTGGATCATGGACTCGCAGACGGGAAGTTCATGCGGCTCCCTTGACTTCGAGCTCACCTGCGTCAACAACACCCTGGGTCTACGGAGCTCCATGCCCTCAAGCCCCGGATTCGCGATCATGAACATCTCTTATGAGGAAAAGAACATGCATGTCGTCGATCTGGGAAAGCTGAGGCTGCTGCCGGACTCCAACAGCTGCAACAAGACGATCCTGAACACATCCAAGAAACTGCACAACCTGTTTAGGATCGACCCCATCAACCTGAACCTGGCCATATACAACTGCACCACTGCGGCCGCGGCACGTCGGGACGCGGAGCTAGTGGAGACGATGATGAGGTGCGGCAACGAAAGCCGGGAGTTTGTCCGAATGGAAAGCAGTGATGACTTCAAGACAAGCGTTGTAGAGGGTTGTGACGCTTCCGTGATCTTGCCGGTGTTGGCTGCTCCAAACGGCAAGGCCAGTGCAAGCGACTACGACCAGCTCATCCGCGACGGCTTCATCTTGAGATGGGACTTGGAGAACCCTGATTCTCCATTTGCACGTAAGTTCACCCATCGAAATCACCTTTTAACCAAGTTAATTTATAGAAACGCATGTAGAAGTTTGGGTGATTAAACGTTCATTAAGAAGTGCAAGTGTGGATTGCTTTGCCTAGCAAGTTCGACAAAAAGTGGCTTCTTTTTGTTGTTGTTGAGAAAAGTGGCTTCTGCCTATTCTCAACTCTGGTCCAGTTCAGAGCCTAAAAATAGGCCATCTGATATTCTAGTTTTTTAAAAGAGTATATTAATACCGCGGAGATATAAATTACACCCAGTCTCTGCAACAGGTCAATACCCTTTTTTTAGATAAAGGGATTTTATTACTTAAGAGTTTTAAGCATTACACCCGGTCTCTGCATATCAGAGATGCACACAGCCACAAAAACACGAGTCCACGAGTAATCAAAACTGAAAATAAAAAGGCAGATTACATATCAAACTGAGAAATTGTAACATCGCCTAAGCCGTGGGTAGGTCGATCCGGAGTCTATGCTGCCATCCATGCCTGGAGAGTAGCTCCCTGCCCGCTGCCTCCAATCGAAACGCCACCTCCAGAAACAAATCTCGGTGCTCCACACGCTGCAGGGACGACCAAGCTCGTAGCGTTGCTGTACACCAATAAATAACCTGCATGAGAGAAGCATTTTTATCATTAAAAACCTTGTCATTTTTACATAGCCACAGCGACCAAATAACAACAATCGCTCCCATCCTACTAAATAGTTTAAACCTAGGATGAACCCCGTTTAACCAGTTGCCAAAAATGTTTGCAACCAAGTTTGGAGGATGTAAGGTAGAACCTATCTGGATGGCTGACCATATAGACCGAGCAAACTCGCACTGAAAGAATAAGTGATTAATAGTCCCGTCATGTTGACAGAAGACACACTTTTTACTTCCATGCCAATTGCGTTTGGCATGGTTGTCTTTTGTAAGAATAACCCCTCGACGAAGATACCACGCAAACACTTTAGTTTTTAGCTGGATCTTCATCTTCCAAATTTTATGATGATTTTTACTATCGGCTAGGATTTTCGGAAAGATTAGGGCTCTATACAAGGAATCTACCAAGAATTTACCATTCTTCGTAAGTTTCCATTGAAATTTATCTGGACCTTCCGACAGATGGATGGCATCCAATCGAATGAGCAAAGCATTCCAAGATGCTTGTCTTATTCCAAGTAAACTTCGCCTGAACGAAACATTTGGTGGGGAGGAACCCAACACCTTAGCAATCGTGTCACTCTTGTTTCGTACAATCGCATAGAGAGCCGGATATTGTTCTCTGAGAGTGGATTGGCCTAGCTATATATCCTCCCAGAATCGAATTTCCGAGCCATCCCTAATTGAGAAAGAACCATGTGGGAAAAAATACTGTTTGGTAGCCATGAGGCCAGCCCAGAAATGAGAATCACCAGGTTTCCAAATAACCTGAGAAACTGCTTGATTTCCAACATACTTTCTCCTAAGGAGGGTTTGCCAATCTCCATCTTCAGAAAGAAGCTTGAAGAGCCATTCACCTAGCAGAGCTCGGTTCTTGACCCCAAGGTCATGAACTCCGAGCCCTCCTTGGTCTTTAGGGCAGCAAACCACACTCCACTTAGTCAGCCGATATTTTTTCTTCTCACAATCCCCTTGCCAAAAGAATCTAGACCGGAAATAATCCAATCGTTTTAAGACTCCTTTGGATAGCTGAAAGAAGGAAATCATGTACAGCACCATGTTCGTTAGTACCGAATTTATGAGAACCAATCTTCGGCCAAGGGATAGGAGTTTGCCTTTCCAGCTATTTAAACATAATTGAAGTCTTTGCTCCACCTTTTTCCACTCAGCATTTGTGAGTCTCCGATAATGGATCGGAATACCCAAATAGTTGATGGGAAAATGACCTTGCTCGCAGCCGAAAAGCTCAGCGTACAAGGCGGCGTTTTCTTGAGCCTCGCCAAAGCAAAACAATTCACTCTTATGGAAATTAATCTTGAGACCCGAAAGTTGTTCAAAGGCTGACAAGATCAGCTTTAAGTTCCGAGCCTTTTCGATATCATGTTCCATAAAAAGGATTGTGTCATCGGCATATTGGAGGATCGATAAACCACCATCGACAATGTGGGGTATCACCCCTTCAATTTGGCCCTCAGATTTGGCACGTTCTATCAAGATGGCCAGCATATCAGCCACTATATTAAATAGTATTGGCGATAGCGAGTCACCTTGTCTGAGACCTTTTTTCGTTTGAAAGTATTTGCTAGTGTCATCATTGACCTTAATGGCAACACTTCCTCCCGAGACAAAGTTATCAATTAGCGCACACCACTCCTCAGAGAAACCATTTGACTTTATCATAGGCTTTCTCAAAGTCTATTTTAAGAATTACCCCGTTTAGCTTTTTCCTATGTAGCTCATGAACTGTTTCATGTAGGATCGCAACACCGTCGAGAATGTTGCGGCCTTGCATAAAAGCTGTCTGAGATGGACGAACCACATGATCTGCCACACTGTTTAGTCGAATCGTCGCTGCTTTGGTGAATATTTTAAAGCTAACGTTAAGAAGGCATATGGGTCTGAATTGTTGGATCCTTTCTGCCTCATTAACCTTAGGTAGTAAAATTATCTCACCAAAATTGAGCCGAAACAACTCTAGTTGTCCAACGTGAAGACAAGCAAACAGTTGCATTAGATCAGGCTTGATGACGTCCCAAAAGTTCTGGTAGAACTCGGCTAGGAAACCATCAAGCCCGGGAGCTGAATTATGTTTCATTTGGAAAACCGCCATTCTCACTTCATCCCAAAAGTTTCCTTCCTCTGGAGCCCCGAACAGGCCTTTATAGTAATTTGTAATGTACGATTTTAGTTGTTCATGGCCCTCAATCGTCCCTTCATCCTTTACTAGAGAGTGAATACGTTTTTCCTGTGTCTGCCATTGGCAATACTATGGAAATAACGGGTATTCGCATTCCCTTCTAGAATGAATTGGGCTTTGCAACGTTGATACCATTTTAACTCCTCCTCACGTAGTAGTTTTGCTATCTGTGCGTTTGATTGGCTCTTCAGCTCAATCTCCTGCTCGAATAGTAACCGAACTTCTGCTAATGCTTCAAGAGCATCAATAATCGAGAAAAGTCGTACCTTCTCTTTCTTAAGTAAACCAGTAGTATGGCGAGCACAACCCACAAGATGCGTGCGTAAAGCACGAATCTTGTTGTTCCATCGTTGGATAGGCGAATCACCCGCTACTGGTCTTTCCCAAATTCTCTTAACCATCTCATGGAAACCCTCTCGGTGCAGCCACCCAAGTTCAAACTTGAATCTTGGCTTACACTGTGGTCTAGGATTTCCAGTGGTCAGTAGAATGGGAGCATGGTCTGACAGTCCGTCAATACGTTCTAGAGCACGTACCGACACTAAAGGGAATTTAGATTCCCAATCCGTATCCATCAGTATGCGGTCTAGTTTTTCGTATGTAGGGTCCAGGAGAGAATTAGCCCAAGTGAATTGTCTCCCCACCATTGTGATCTCTCGTAAATTCAAGTTGTCAATGACAGCATTGAATAAAAGAGGCCAACGGTTGTCGAACCGACCCTTACTCTTCTCAAACGGAAAACATAGCAAATTGAAATCCCCTCCAATGATTAGAGGGTGTGGGTTATCTTTTGCCAAGTTTACCATTTCACAGAGGAAAGAGGTCTTCGCCACCTCCTGGGCTGGCCCATACACGGCAACAAGACTCCAAATGAAGTTGTCTGATTTATTACGAATGTGCATTTTGATATGAAAATCACCATCCGTAACATCCAACACTTCCATGGTATCAGTCCTGGTACCAAGTAAAATGCCTCCAGAGCGGCCATGAGGGGGACGTGAATACCATTCAAACTCTATACCGCCTGAAAGACGGTTCAAGAGCGATTGCGAAAACTCACGTCTACCCGTCTCCGAAATAGCCAAGAAATCCAAATTATGGTCCCGAATAGAGCCAGCAAAGTGCAAATGTTTAGCCAAGTCACCAAGACCTCTGCTATTTGCAAACATGCCATTCATCGGGAAACCATGGGGGATTTGGATAACTTGGACCATTTACGAGACTTGCTTGAGTTAGACTTAGATTTTTGACCGGATGCTTTTAACTCATACAGTGAGCTCAATCCGTCGTCATCCAAACCTCCCTCTAGCACTTCACCAATTAGATGAGAAAGAAGCTGACCATCTGATGTGGCAATCGCTTCTTCATCATCTATATAGGTGGCTGACAACCCAGTCGAGACTTTAGGACTAACCGTGAAACGGTCGAATTCCATATGTCTCAAGACTTTAGTTGAAACATTAACTTGACTCTTACTACTACCAAGATTAACTCCTACACTACTAAGCTTTGAATGAATCGACTGAGGGGAAAAAGAAAGAAAAGAATTCGAATTCATCTCCATACCAGAAAAGTCAAAGTTGCGCACCGCTTTGCGACGCATGGCCTTCGTCATGGAGTCTTCATCCATCACAGAAGCTCCATCCCCCTCCATCCCGAACCTCTCGCTACGACGAGCCAGAGGTGTGGATGCCGTGATGGAGCCTCCCTCCGCTGGCGACGACCTCGGGGGGGCGGTAGCAGGGGTCGGCTTAGGCGAAGAAGCAGCCAACCCCAACATCCCCGCCGCACCAAGTGTAGAAGACTGAGTCGGGAGGGTCTGTGTCGACGTCGAGACCACACCCAACTCGACAGCATCCGTGACCAGTTTATCCTCGGGGGGCTGTGATGAAGTAGAACCCTCCCCGGAGACCGGTCCGATGCTGTCCTCCACGTCGATTGCCACCACTCCAGGGGCAGGCGCTGCAGTCCCAACAGACTGCGACCCAGCGGCAGTGGCCGGGGGCAGCGTGCAGCCCAGCCCAGCTGCGTGGTGCGCACCACACGGGCCACGCCATGGCTCGCTGTGGCCCAGCCCAGCCTCGGTTGTGGCTGCGTGCTCCAGGTCGACGGCCGGCCATGGGACAGCAAGGCCCGGCGCAGCCCCCAGCCCAGCAGCCGCACATGTAGGAAGCTCGCTGGAAGCGGCCGAAGTGCTACCTGCATGGTTAGTCGATGGCGCCAACTCCAGAACCGGGCGCAGCAACGTCGGCGACGTACGGCGGATCATCTCCACAATCTCCCGTCCTCTCGGAGTGCTCGGACAAGAATTATATGGAGTAACAACCATCATCGACTTGACATGAGAACCGGGCGCTACAGAGTTGTTGACAGAGGAGGTCCCTCCAGTTTGCGTGCCATCCACATCCATGTTGGAGGAGAGTGAGCCCTGGAGATTATCCTGACCCGCTGAGCCATCCATGCCGTGATCGTTCCCTTCCTCATCATCGGTGTCATCACCCTTGCGTCGCCAAAAGAAGGGGACAAAGGAAGGGTCCGGAACAAAATCCGCAGGCTCACGACTAAAATAGAACCCATACTGCTTGAGTTTCACCACACATGAAGCCCCCACATATGGACCATCATCACCCACGCGCTTCTCAAGCACACTCGAGTCCAACATGCCCACAAGAATGCGAACGATACTACGGCTCCGGTAAGTGACAAGATCAACGTCCAGAGTAGTCCCTATGAGGGAACCGACCGCCCAAAAGCCAAGGAAGTGTCGCAGAGCATATGGCACACCTTGAACATGTACCCAGACCTTCTCAAGCACTTTAATTGGAGCCATATCATCCTGAGCCTTCCAAACAGAAATAGTGGCGTGAGATTTAAAATACGGAATATTTAACTGAATTTCGTCCACCCTCTGGAGATCCTCAGCAGACGGGAAACCAATGAGAAAAGCATCATCACCATGGGGCAATGCTTGCCACGTCCACTGAGTGGAGTGGCACATCCTGGCCATCAAGCTCTGTATAGCAGTCGCGGGGACCGGATCCCCCACAATCGTAACCAGTGCTGTAGGTGAGCACGCCGGAATCAGATGAGGCTTGTAAACATTGTCAGGAAACTGCAGAAACATCGTCTCCTCCTTGCCAAAGCCTGAAGTGAAAATCGTGGGCCTGGGAAGCCGCAACGTGGGGCACCTGAAGGTGGGGTGAGCCGTGTTATCACAAATTAAACAGTAGTGCTTTATCGGACAAGCTTTTGTTGCATGAGAATCCGCTGAGCACTTAAAACACTTAGTGCCCTTCTTTGCTTTGCTTTTACCCCCTGCCACTGACTCGGGCTGCTGCAACGCCGCTGACTCCACTACCATTGTCACAGCCACCCCCGTGTCCACTGCGGCTGGGATAGCCGACGCACCCGAGGTGGGAGGCGGCACCACCCCTGGAACACCCTGGATTCCACCCAGCGGAGGAGCAACCGAAGACTGAGCCAATTGTTGCTGTAACCATGGGTGCTGGAACATTTGAGGCCGCATCAACGGCTGCACACCCGGAGTTGGCTGCAGATTCTGGTTGCCCAGCTGAGTAGGCATGTTCTTCTTCCGCTTCACTCGAGGGGCAGCTTGACTAGGTGCCACCGGAGGGGGTTGAAACTGTTGCTGGAAAACCGGGTACCCGGGATTGATGAACGTCGGCATTGACGGAGGCTGGAACGGCACTTGCTGCTGCATCGGCGTCATGTACGCCGGTGGCCCGTACTGTTGCGAGGGACGCTGAAGGGGCTGGAACACAGGAGGTGTCGAGTTCGCCCCCACCGATGCCCTCCAAGGAAGACGCTGGCGGGGAGAGTCTGTCCCATGTCGGCGCTCAAATTGGTCGATGACGCGGGGAGTTGGGGGCGAGGCTGTGCCGCCGCCGGCTGCTGTGGTCGCGGCGCGCCCATCCTGGGGCCCTGCTGCGAGGCGGCTGAGGCCCTCCGCTCATCGTCGACCGCGCGGCGGCGGACGCAACGGATGCGTACGAGCGGCTCGGGGGAGGCGACGCGGTCGCGGCCGAGCAAGGGCGAGTGACGTCGGAGATTGTCAGAGGGGCGGGCTCGACGCAGCGTTGGTGTAGACGAAGCGTTGGAGGCGGCGATGTCGAAGACGGATGCGGCTCGAGGGTTTGGCGAGGCGGGCAGCTGCGCAGCCAGAACGCCCCCAAATCGACGTCGGAGATGCTCCCACGTGTCTGGACGGCCAGGATGCGATGTCAGGCGGAGGGGCCCACCCGACGTAGGGCCCGAATTTTGAATTATGCCTGCTGCCGTGGGCGGCGACAATGGCGGATCGGCAACGCCCTCCGCCATGTCCTTCCTCGCTGCTGACGCCGGTGTGCTCGCCGCCCTTGACTTGCTCACTTCCATCGCCTTGTCGATGAAGACGCCGAGGATCGGCGGCGGCGAGAAGCGTTTCGGCGGCAGTGGGCCGCGCCACTTCCCCATCTTCGGTGGCGACCTCGAAAAACGTATCCCCGTCGGCGGGGACGGCGGATCCAGTCGGCGCCGCCTTGCACTCCTCTCTTCTTGAATTCCTGCACACATTGAACTCGTTAGATCGCTTACCGTCGGAGCTGGGTGACCCGTCTTCCCAGAATCGGCTGGCCGCCATCGGGAACCCGGCGTCCACCCAGAACTCCTGTACCAGCTCCTCCTCCGATCGCCTATCTCCATGGAGCAGCGCGGGCTCCTCCAGCGAGTCCAAGGCCACCCTCACGGAGACGTGCTCTTCCCCTAAGCCGTCGAGGCCAGACGGGTCGGCGGCCAACTCTCCAAGGCAAGCGAATCGAGATCCCGAGCTCGTCGAGCCCCACACAGGAGGGGCCAGCGTTTGCCGGCGACGTCCCCCACCCCTCGCTGCCGGCGGCGAGGTCGCGGCGTCAGCCCAGAAGCGGCCGGCTGGGCGTGCGCCGAGATCGCCGGGTGGATCGCCCGAGTCGCCCATGTCTATTGGTCCTTCCTTCATCGAACACCCATTCCAAATTTTTGGGGAGAATTTCACTTCCCCGACCTCTGCACCAACTAGTGATACACACAGCCTTTTAAGCATGAGTATCAGGATTTTTATCTTGGTTAATAACCAAGCCTGATCCTCAGGATAAATTACATGAGTACCAGGAAGGCCTGGTTCTCAAGTATAAATAGGAACCTAAATTCGCGTCTCTGGGGATTTGAATCTGGGTGTTGGGTTTGTACATCCACTCCCCCAACCAGTTGAGCTAAGTTCCACTCCTTACATCTCAATACCCTAATGGGCCGATATCCAGTTTTTGAAACTTTTGGCCTATTCACCTTGGGCTGGCCCGTAGTAGAAGTGCAGAAGGATTTCATTTTTGCTGCCACTTGATACTGTTAGCTGTTAGTTTGAATGGAGCTGACAAGAACAACTAGAAGCCGGGAACCAAATGACCAGGCTACGCATACATCCTGGTCATGGTCATGTACTCGTCTGCTTGCCTGGCAACGGGCTTGTGGGAAGTTTCCCTAGCCATGACGGGCTCAACATGTGGATCGAATTCGTGGACGGCGATCACTTGCTATGTTTTACCAGTCGATCGAATTCGTGGACGGCGATAACGTTCCGGCCATACTATTCCGCTCACTCGCCGTCCTCCCATATATGATCTTTCAACCATTGCGTTCGTACTTCTATTCCTCCCCAGACCCCTGTTCCCAAAGCAGACCACGATCGTCCCCTCCGTTGGTCACTGCAGCCGTTACAAATCTTTTTCTCCTGCTATGGCTTCGAGCTGCTGCTTCTTTGTGTTCGTCTGGGTTTGGTGGCTTGCACTGATGCTCGTGCCGGCGGAGGGGCAGCAGCAAGGGGCAGGCTGCTCGGCCAAGACGTGCGGCAACCTCACCTTCTCCTACCCGTTCTGGCTCACTAACCTGGAGACGGGAAGACCATGTGGTTCCCGTGACTTCGAGGTCACTTGCTACAACAACACTCCATTCATACGGGGTTATGGATTCTTCGGCTTCGGGACGAGCGTTGTAGAGGGCTGCGACGCTGCCGTGATCTTGCCGGTGATGGCTGGTCAAAACGGCGAGGCCAAGGCGAGCGACTACGACCGGCTCATCCGCGACGGCTTCATCTTGAGATGGGACTCGGAGCTTGCACGTAAGTTCACCCATCCAAATCACGTTTTGACCTAGTGAATTCCTAGGTGGGCATGTAGCAGCAGTTTGGGTGATTAGATTTTCATTAAGAAGTGCAAGTGTGGAACGGAGCAACAAGTGGCTCTGCATAGTACGTTTGAAAAAAAAAGTGGCTTATGCCTGCTCTGAACTCTGAACCTGTTCACTGATCCTTTCAGAACCTGAAAAATAGACCATCGGATATTATAGGGGCTAATGGGCCGATATCCAGTTATTTTGAAACTTTCGGCCTATTCACCTTGGGTTGGCCTGCAGTAGTAGAGACGAGTTTCATTTTCTTCTGCCACCTGATGCTGCTAAAAAAAAACCTGATGCTGCTACCTACTTACCTGTTAGTCTGAATGGTGAACCAAGATCAGAATCGATACTAGCCGACAAGAGCAACTAGAAGCAGGCAGCGAATTGACCAGGCTACGCATGCATCCTGGTCATGGTCATGGATTCGTGGGGTTGACTGGCAACGGGGTTGCCTGGGAAGTTTCCCAAGCCATGGCCGGCTCAACCAGTGGATAGAATTCGTGGACGGCGATCGCTTGCTAAGATTTTCCGGTCAAACGTTCCGGCCATACTATTCCGCTCGCTCGCCGTCCTCTCGTATATGATCTTTCAGCCATTGCATTCGTTTTTCTATTCCTCCCAAAACCCCTGTTCCCAAAGCAGACCACGATCGTCCCCTCCGTTGGTCACCGCAGCCTATACAAATCTTATTCTCCGATGGCTTCTGGCTTCTGGTTCTTGGTGTTAGTCTGGTTATGGTCGCTGCCACTGATGCTCGTGCTGGCTCAAGAGCAGCGGCAAGGGGAAGGCTGCTCGGCCAAGACGTGTGGCAACCTGACCATCTCCGACCCCTTCTGGCTCACTGACCTGGAGACGGGAACATCGTGTGGTTCCCATGACTACGAGGTCACTTGCTACAACAACGCTCCATTCATACGGGGTTATGGGATCTACGGCTTTGGGATCATCCATATCAACTACGAGGCACGTAGTCTGCTTGCGACTGATCAGGCCAGGCTGAAATTACTAGGGGCATCCAACAGCTGCGAGGTCTTACCGTCGTGGAACACCTCCGCCCAACTCGGCCCCGCCTTCAGGATCGACCCCGGGAACCTGGACCTCGTCTTCTACAACTGCACGGATCCGGAGGCAGTAGGGGCGGCACGTCGGGACGTAGCGCTGGTGGAAACGAGAAAGAGTTGCATGAACCAGAGCGAGGTGTTTGTCCGCGCCGCAGGGAGTTACAACGAGACGAGCGACTACACTAGATACACTATCGAGGGCTGCGACGCTCTCGTGGTGCCGGTGCTGGGCTCGTCGTCCGGCGAGGCTAACGCGAGCGACTACAGAAAGCTCATCAGCGACGGCTTCCTCGTGACATGGGAGCCCCCTCTGCATCCTCCTCTTCCTCCTCCCCTTGCAGCTGTTGGTAAGTTCACCCATCCGTCAATTCATCTTTCAATCAACGTTCATAGCAACGGACTAGCCGCGTGCCTTTTTCTAAGATTTCCATTATCGAGCCACGCTAGCAATTATGTTATTTCTGTTCCCTTCACACGTGCTGACATACCGGTTGTTTAAAAACACATTTTGAAATGTCGAAATACTGAAATATAATTTCACGCATACTTCTTAACACTCTATGTATTCCGAAATAAAAAGTATCAACATCTACGATGTTAAATGCACACAATGTGAATATATATTTCTTGAATATTCTAAAACTATTGAATTGAAATTATAAATTTGGTAAATTTTTCTATATATTTGAACAAACTTAATACTAAGATTTAAATTTGACTAAAAGTTATAGGCAATGCATTTTGGTAAGGAGGGAGTAGTACAAACTGGGCTAGAGTAGTACTTTGACTTACTGTATTAAGTTTTAATACTTGGTTTGCCGTAAACTAATGAGCCACTAGCCCACTAGTTCACCCGTCAACATCATTTGAGCTTACATCGCAGAATGCTATTTCTTTCAGTTTGGCTTAGTGTTTTCTATAAAAAATACCAAGTGTGAACCTGCGCATGGTGTACCAATATTAGAATGTGGTTAGACAACGAAACCGTCCCTGTCGAATCACGGTCACGACGCAAAAACAAAAATCATGGTCAAGACCAACTTGCGCGTCAACGGCAGCTGCCATGCCCAAGAAACTGGTATTTATTCATCCAAGGGGATCGAACTCTTGGGCGGTGATCGCCGGCTAGCTGCTTGCCCCGATTTTCCAGTCAGACGTACTCTAGGCTCACTACTCGCCGTCCCCATAAACCATACCAGTCTCTCCGATGACGCCTCCGGGCTGCTGGATCTTGGTGTTCGTCTGGGTACTGTGGCTGCAGCTGATGCTCGTGCCGGTGGAGGGGCAGCAGCAAGGCGCAGGCTGCTCGCCAAAGACGTGCGGCCACCTCATCATCTCCGATCCGTTCTGGCTCTCCGACCCGCAGACGGGAGCAGCGTGCGGTGATTTCCAGTTCGTGGTGGGTTGCCACAACAGCACTCCAGCTCTACGGAGCTCTGGGTTCCTCGGCTTTGCGATCGTCAACATCCCTTACAACAACCGGCGTTTGCGAGTCGTTGATACCTACAAGCTGAACGGCTTCAGCAGCTGCGATGTCTCCACGTGGTGGAACACCTCCGTCAAGCTGAGACCCCCGTTCACCATGGACCCCGGCAACCTGAACCTCTTCTTCTACAACTGTGGATTGCTTTGCCTAGCAAGTTCGACAAAAAGTGGCTTCTTTTTTTTGTTGTTGAGAAAAGTGGCTTCTGCCTGTTCTCAACTCTGGTCCAGCCTAAAAATAGACCATCTGATATTCTAGTTTTTTTAAAAGAGTATATTAATACCGTGGAGATATAAATTACACCCAGTCTCTGCAACAGCTCAAAACCCTAATGGGCTGATATCCAGTTTTTGAAACTTTTGGCCTATTCACCTTGGGCTGGCCCGTAGTAGAAGTGCAGAAGGATTTCATTTTTGCTGCCACTTGATACTGTTAGCTGTTAGTTTGAATGGAGCTGACAAGAACAACTAGAAGCCGGGAGCCAAATGACCAGGCTACGCATACATCCTCGTCATGGTCATGTACTGGTCTGCTTGCCTGGCAACGGGTTTGTGGGAAGTTTCCCTAGCCATGACGGGCTCAACCTGTGGATCGAATTCGTGGACGGCGATCACTTGCTATGTTTTACCAGTCGATCGAATTCGTGGACGGCGATCACTTGCTATGTTTTACCAGTCAAACGTTCCGGCCATACTATTCCGCTCGCTTGCCGTCCTCTCATGGAGTATGATCTTTCAGCCATTGCGTTCGTTCTTTTATTCCTCCCCAGACCTCAGTCTGGTCCTCTACAACTGCACGGAGCGGACCACCGCACGCCATGACAGAGAGCTCGTGGAGTCCTAGTTAACAATCACCGCAGCAACAAGTTTCAGAAGGGAAGTTCACCAAAATGGTGACTAAAATACAGCACATGCAGAGAGACTAACGCTTGCTAACAAAAACGTGCAATGAAATTATGTGACACTGCTTGTCCTTAGTCCTTACCACTGCTGTTGCATGGTCACACCACACTCGCACACATAAGCCACAGAGTGTCTTCTTTTTAGATTAAGGCCTCGTTTGAAATGTCGGGCAACTTTCTGGCCCCTGAATATTTCCTCGCCAAGTCCGTAATTTAGCTGGCCGGTTTGTGCTAGAAAACAGCGAACCAAGCGCGGCCTAACATGGACCACCTCCCCGTTTCCACTTCATTGAAACGGAACAAATTGTTACAGTGAATGCATGAACCACATAAACCAAAACATAGCCCAAAGCCCCAAACCAAGTTCATTGGAAACACTGATAGCCACAACATATACTTCAAACTTCAGCACAGTGACTTGTCAATTATTGGTGGAGACTAGTCCATTGTTTCCCTAATACATTCTGTCACTCTCTTGAAAAATCTTTCCCTAATACCAGTCAACAATTGGTGGAGACCGCGTCAAGACCGTCTCCCAGGACGTGTGGACGAAGATAGCCCAGCGCCCCCACTCACTAGCAGAGCATTCTGTCTTTTATCTCACAAGGCGGCCAGGCCCCAGCACCCCGCTCACTGGTAACAAATTCCAAAGCCTGGTGCTTCCATGGCTTAGTGCTCAGGTTACCACTGATGCTCGTCGTCACGGTGGCTTACTTAACCTGTGTTCTTGACTTCTTGTACTGTATCAAGTACCAGCGGATGTACTTATCCTGCTTAAACGAAATCATGACATGCAAATAGAAAAAAGAAGAAAAACATGTTGAAAAATCCTCGACCGTGGGAAATATTCACTACGGGAATCCCACAAGACGCCGACGGCCAGCATCTACGCCGACGGCCGGGGCCGTAGGCGTAGAAGGCGAGCTAGGATAGCCCACGAACGCGGCCGTCGGCGTACCAACCCCGTCGGCGTAGATAGATAGAGCCCGACGGCCGCCGTCGGCGTCACCAATGCCGTCGGCGTAAAAGGGCCGTAGGGTTTAGGCCGTGACGGCACGCAGACAGGGGGCTTTACGGCATTGATACGCCGACGGCCACCGTCGGCATCTACTTTTTTTTTCTATTTTCCATTTAATATGAAATAATTCATATCTTTAAATCCGTAAATCGAAATTTAACAAATAAAATGTCTAAATCGATTAGAAAAATGAGAGGAATCCAAATATGACATCCATATAATCTTTTTCACCATGCATATGACATTTTGTAACATATTTTTGGTACCTGCTTAATTAAAAAGTCATTTTTGACACTTAAAAATGGAAAATGATATTTATGAAAATATTTTGGAAATAGTTTTTGGCAACAATGTTTTCCATACCAAGACACACCTATGTGTCAAGTATGGACACATTATCACAAACTATGTCACGGGGATGGGCATAACATGGTTATTTGGCGCGAAACCTATACATGTCTTATGGATGATAGACCTTTTTGTGAAACGTTTTTTGAACTATTTGTCAAAACTCAAGTTTATCATTTTTCTAGCAACTAGTACACATAAAAGGACTCCATGTCAAAGGATTTCATTATTTGAGTATTTCTCAATTTCTTTTATTTTTGTGAAAAAACGGTCAAAATGACCGCCGTGCCTATTCATTGAAAGGGGTCATATTTTTCAAAACTATCGATATTTCTGTGATAAAGTCAGTACTTGTGTACCTAAAAATTATTTTTGTAAAAAAATTAGACCAGACTATCACACACTTATAGTTCAAATTTCAATTACTTTTGGAAAATCGGCATAAAGTCATTTAAATAGGAAAAATTAGGTAGAAATCGAGAAAATTCCTAATACTTGGGTATTATCCATCAAATATGTAGTACCCTTTGTGACAATAAGATGGGTGCCTTTTGCAACATATTTTTGGTATTTCCTTCATAAAAAATGTCATTTTGGGCACTTAAAAATGGAAAATGATATTTATAAAAATAATTTGGAAATTGTTTTTGGCAACAATGTTTTTCATACCAAGACACACCTATGTTTCAAATATGGACACATTATCACAAACTATGGCACGGGATGACCATAACTTGATCATTTGGCGCGAAACCTATACATGTCTATAGATGATATACCTTTTTGTGAAGCATTTTTTTGAAATGTTTGTCAAAACTCAAGTTTATCATTTTTGCTAGCAACTAGTACACATAAAAGGACTCCATGCCAAAGGATTTCATTTTTTGAGTATTTTCTTAATTACTTTTATTTCGGTGAAAAAACGGTCAAAATGACCGCCATGACTATTCATCGAAAGTGGTCAAATTTTCTAAAACTATCAATGTTTCTGTGATGCAAAAGATGATATGGATGGCATATTTGAATTTCTCTAATTTTTCTAATCGATTTAGTCATTTTATTTGTCAAATTTCGATTTACGGATTTAAAGATATGAATTATTCCATATTAAATGTAAAAAGGAAAAAATAAAGTAAAATTCGTTTTATTGTTATTTATTCGAAATATACTATTACATAATCATTGTTACTTTACTCAACCAAAATTTTAAAATTTAAACAATGAAAAGTGTAACATCATAACCAAGGGGTTAATATGATTGATAGGGTACTAATATCAGTAAGTTCTAATTTCTCATTTGGAATCTAGTTTGGAAGGAACTCAAAAGTTAAGCGTGCTTGGGCTGGAGGACGGGTGACCGAATGGGAAGTTTGACCAGGATAAGTACTTTGACATATGATTAAGTGTGCAATTAAGGATTAAGTATATCACTAAGTGGGAAATTTTGAAATACAAATAAAAAGAATAAAAAAAAGTTCAAAAAAAAAGTCTTGTGGCATAGGCCGACGGCAATGCCGTCGGCATATGGGGAGCTGACGGAACGGCGAGATGCCGTCTTGTGGGTCCCACCACCACATACGCCGACGGGTACACATACGCCGACGGCCGGGTGGGTACGCCGACGGCCACCGTCGGCTATGGATACGCCGACGGCCTTCTGGTCTACGCCGACGGTTGCCGGCCGTCGACGTCTTGTGTGATTCCCGTAGTGATTCTCAACCGGCTCCGGCTGGATCTGTGGAACTATGTGTCTGCCTGAGAGCTTACGTCATACGTACGCATCTCCCTTTATCCTAACATGGCCTGAGACCAATTTCCCTCTACTGCAACCAATGATCAGCAATTCAGTCACCCCTTCTGTTCGTTCCTGCAACAAATTCAAAATATTTGCTGCTATGCCTCCAAGGTGTTGGTTCTTCTGGGCCTGGTGGCTACTACTGATATTCGCAGTCGCCGCAGCTGAGGAGCAGCAGCAAGGGGAAGTCTGCTCGGCAAAGACATGTGGCAACTTGACCATCTCCAACCCATTCTGGCTCGTCGACTTCAAGGTCGCTTGCTACAGCAACACTCCAGTCCTACGGGGTTCTGGACTCTATGGCTTTGGGATCATCAATATCAGCTACAAGGAACACAGTCTGCTTGTGATTGGTCTGGGTAAGCTGAAGTTACTGCAGGCCTCAAACAGCTGAGACGTCCTCCCGACCTGGAACACCTCCGCCAAACTCAGCCACTCGTTCAGTATTTACCCTGACAACCAGGACCTCATCTTCTACAATTGCACGGAGGAGGCAGCAGCAACGGCACATCAGGACGGAGCGTTGGTCGAGACGAGATTGAGGTGCGGGAACAAGAGCGAGGTCCTTGTCCGCGCGGCAGGGAATTACGATGGGACGAGCGACTACGCCGGCTACGCTATCGAGGGCTGCGACGCTATGGGCGTGCCAGTGCAGCCGGTGCAGGGCCTCGTCGTGCGAGGCGAACGCCAGCAACTACGAGCAGCTGATCAGTGATGGCTTCCTCCTGACATGGGATGGACATCTTCCTCCATCAGTTGCACGTAAGTTCGCTCACCCGTCAAATCGCATTTCAATCAAGTTCCTAGCTAGGACGAAACAGTGCCTTTGGCTTCGTCTTGACATGGGATGGCCCACTTGTTAATGGCAAGCTCACTTGATCAAACTCTTAATTATGGATTGAGAAGACCATCATCATGAGGTTTTTAAAAAACAGCCATTTTATTTCTCTCTTATCCCTTTCTCTTTGCTTTCAAGTGTTGAACTAATTCCCGGCGGTCATAGCCAAACCCCGACTGATGACCGGGTACACATGGCTTGCATTTCTGCAACAATTTATCACGTAAAGGAATACAGAAACGCACCTTGGAGCTGCAGTCAGCGGAGCTCTCACTCAGTCAATCTTACTCCACTCCACAATCGGGGATCATATGCACATTGCATCGCTTCTCATTGGTCAAAGCCTTGTCCATTGGTTTCTGCTGAACACCAATTTCCTTGTGAAAAATCATTGCTTAGCCAGTCAATTCTTTGGGGCTGTTTCTCCCACCACCATACTTGTGTTCTGCTGAACTATAGTACCAATTTCCTTCCGAAAAATCATTGCCTACCTGCTGTGGCCTGTGGGTGTAAAGTGCCAAATTTAAAATGCTTCTAAAACTGAAACAAACTGAAGAATAGTTAAAAAACATGAAATACATCTAACAGGTCCGAAACATTTAAAATGACTAGTGAGATATGGATTCCTCAAAAGAAAAGTGACAGATGCCATACCTGCCACTGTCGGCCAATGCTAGTGGGGAAATGACAGAGTCCTTCCAATCTGTGCACTCCACACAAAAATATACATACTTGTCAACCTTCTGAAGGACAAACGATACCCGCAATCGTCAGGCGGCTCAACCTCCTATCTAGCAGTAGCACCACCGCTAGCGTCCAAGCCCCGTCGGTGTGCAATCCAGCAGCGTGCGGCGGCCTGCGCATCGCGTTCACGTTCTGCCTAGGCGGCACGCACCCGCCTGAGTGCGGCTACCATGTCTTCCAGGTCACCTGCTACGTCAATGGCACGGCCTTCCTCCAGAACTCCTTCTTGAGGTACCAGATCCTCTACGTCTCCTATGACAACAGCTATTTCCGGGTTGCCAACGTCAAGCTTTTTTGAGGTTTAAGACGGTCGTGTCCGTCATTCGATTAGATAGAATAGAGTGTTATGTACAGGAATTTGAGCTAGGGAAAAAATCCCTAACCAAGCAAAACCAACAAAAATCTAGTCTCCAGGATCTTGTGTGTGGGCGAAAGCCCGCATCGCCAACTCCTCCTGCACCAAAGCCGCCCAGTCCCTCATCATCTAGGCCTCCCCTGGCGGCATTTGCCGCTCCATCCTAGTCCTTGTCGTCGTCGTCTTCTTCTTCTTGGTCTTGTTCACGGCGAGGACGAGGTCGTCGATGGCCGCCACCGCCTGGTCCGAGAAGGGTCCCGTACCATCTAGCAGAGCCAAGAAGTCCTCTCGCTGGCGCCCCGAGGGGTGGGCCTCCTCGGTCAGCGAGCCAAGACGGCGTGCCACGGTCTCCTTGGCTAGCTTGGCGAGTCTCTCGCTCCTCCACACAGACGGTGCCTCCATCTCCATCTCGTGGACCAACGGCGTGGCCGGCGTGCCCAACACGCTGGCCGCAAGTGGCACCGTGATCAGGGCCAGGAAGCCCGACAAGGGGCACAGAGCTGCACCGTCCTCCATGTCCTGCTGTCCAGGTCCAGCCTGCACCGGCGTGACGATGTCCTTCTCAAACTGTTGCACGTCCTTCTTCTCAACAGCAATCTCCTCATCGTTCAGCACCACCACCTGCTCTCCCAGGTCTGCCATGTTTGACACCATCTGTTGCATCTCCCATAATCCCTCTCAGCCTCTTCCTCCATGTCGACGTGCGCCCCCTCACAGGACGCACCGTCGAGCAACTGCTGTCGAGAGATCACCTCCCCTGTCACTGTCTGTGGAAGCTCCACATGCACCTCCTTCATAATCTCTTCTTGGTCCAAGCGGCAGCCGCGTCGCTCGTTGCCGGATGATCCCGACATCATGCCATCAAGCTCCTGGACGAGCTCCCCCACCGGATTGGTCTTCCGAGGGGAGTAGCAACCAAAGGGCTTGGAACCACCGTCCTCACAGCCAACTCCGATCCCAGCAAGCGGAGGCAGCGTAGAGAGCCTCTCTAGAGCAATCTCAGCCCGCTCCAACAAACTCCCAAAACTCTCCAACAAGCTCTGCACCGCCTCCGTCCTCCTGAGCTCCGAAGCGGCCAACTCCTCTAACCGTGACGCGACCATGCCTCGCCGCTCCGCCCGCAGCAGCATCACCTGCTCCTCGAGGGAAGATTTCAGCATCCCGGCATGTGGAGCCGCCGGACTAGCCGGCTGCAGGTCCCCGTACGCAGAGGTAGGCGCAGCCACAGAAGCCCAGGAGCGGTCCAGAGGGCGGCACGGGTGAGCTGCAGGCGACGCGGAGCGGGGGGAGCCCGGCCGACCTGCTGGAGCTGCCCAGAGACCCGCTCTTGGTGGCACTCCTTCTCCTAGTGACCCGAGCGAGAGCAACGGCGGCAGCAAACCTGGTTCGTGCACTCGGCGATGAAATGACCCTTCTGCAAGCACTTGAAGCAGAGTCCCCGAAGGTGCCGAGGAATTTGACGGCGCGGCCGGTCGGCAGGCGGGCGAGTAGAAGGCTCGGTGGCCCGGGGTTGTCGATGTTGAACCACCTGCCAAGGCCGCCCAGCAACCTCAAGGCCATTAGCGTCGCTCCGCGGGGATGCCGGGGTCGCAGGAACGCATACGGAGGCAGCGGGCTCCGGCTCCGGCTCCGGCTCCGGCTCCGGCTCCTCATCGACGCTGATGGCGCAGCCAGCGAGCTCCGGCTCCTCATCGACGCTGGAGGCCATCCAGGTCGGACTGGGCAGGACCGGCCCGCCGACCACCACAGAACGGAGCTGGGGCCGCAGCACACGAGGGACAAAATCCTGAGGGAGCTCGGGCGGCGGTGGAGGCAGCATCCGGTGGGGGCGGAGGGAGAACGGCGTGGATGGCGAGGCCGGCACCGGGAGCGGGCGGTGGGGGGCGTGGACGTCGAGGCCGGCCCCCGCCGCGGAAGCCGGCCGCACGGCCATGGCAAGGGCGGAAGCTCCGGGAGCTGCCGCGGGGCCAGCGGGCTCAGCCTCTACATGGAAGCCGGATGGAAGGGAAGAGGAGCTCGAGGGGAGGCCGGATCCGGTCTCAGAGCACGGAGACGACGCCATTGGAGGGAGATCAGGCCGGCGGCGGCAGCCCAGCCATGGGCGCGGGTCAGGGTAGGCTGGGGACAAAGTTAACGTCAAGCTTTCCGGCGACGGCTCATGCAACGTCGACCGGCTCAGCGTGACCGCGTCCTCCGGCCACTGCCAACATGGGTGCACATGAGCTGCATGCCGTTCAGCTTGTACGCATGGCTCGCTGGTGGGTACAGGCCCGACGACGCCTGGAGGCCAGTTTTGGGGGGGCTGCACGGTGTCAATGATGCCGGTGCTGAGGTGCGAGGGGGCGTCCGCGAAGGATTTCCAGCAGCTGATGAAGGCCGGGTTTCTTCTGGATTACACGGCGGTGGACTTTTGAGGCATGCGTGGACAGCGGCGGGCCTGTCGGATCGACAGCACCTACGATATCTTCGAGCGCCACTCCACAGACGGCACGTCCAACCTCACCGTCTGCACCAGTAATTAATAAACTCGTTTTTACTGCAATTTAAATTCGGCAGTATGGCTACTAATACTCAGGCTTCGGAAATTGGCATCATATACCATTAATTATCTTAAACGAGTTTGGTGCCGCCAACATTGACCTGTAAAAAAGGATACACCGGTTTAGTTCTGTAGCAAGTAAGCGTGTATTTAGTTTTTGTACAATAAGTTAGTTCTGTTATAGAGGAGGTTTACAGGAAAAATGTACTGACTAGTCCAATTTCCACAGAACGTATGCTACCGTCTACTTTTGTAGACTAGGTAAGTACTCTTCGGTTTTGGCACGCTGTGGATCATGCTTGTACAGAGGACATTTGCAGAAAATATTAACAGCGCATGCATGTTTGTACCAATTGCTATGGAGGCTTAAATGTAGCTTCCAATGCAATGTCATTAGAACGCATAAATATAAGTCACAGTTTATGCAGTCGCTTATGCTGGCTATTAAATCTACACAGACCTATAACTGATATTGTTTGTTCAAACCTGCATTTGAGCAACATAGTTGCTCAATGCCTCAATCAAAAGAAAGTCAGATATTGTGGTCCATGTTCTATTGTTCGTCATTATCTTGCAATGTGTTTTTTATATTTCATTGAAGAATACTGAAGATTCATATGCGATGCATGTTTCTTTATTTTGGAAAAACAACCAACGTAGTACTATTGGACGATGTTGTTTTTACTAATAAATGACATGTTATATTCCAGGAAGTAAGAGGACCTTCAGTAAGATAATGCTAATAGGTATGCTATTTTTATTCCATCTTTTTCGTATGTAATGATTTAAATATCAGTGTGATTTCCTGTGATGAAATACTAACTTTATAATTTATCCTGTCACTAATAAATGAATATGATTCTAAAACTAAAAACTGAAACAAGAAACTCTTATTTGTGCATACTACATGACCTGATCAATTTATGAAACAGGAAGTTAAACTATTGATGGTCTCGCGAATCATAATTTCTGTATTATAACCTCTGATTTACAAAATGAAATAACATGTACTTCCATCTCAGGTTCAACATCAATAGCTGCAACCTTGCTCTTTCCATGTATTTATTTCCTGATTTGGCATAGAAAAGGCAAAAGACTATGGTTTCTCCTTTGCAAGAAGACTAGCAGCAACACTGAGAAGAATTACGAGGCCATGATAGTATCTTATGGGCCCCTAGCTCCAAAAAGATACATGTACTCACAGGTAATGAAGATAACGTCTTCTCAGAGTGATCAGCTCGGAAGAGGTGGTTATGGTGTGGTTTTCAAAGGAAGACTGCATGATGGTCGTCTAGTTGCCGTGAAATTCTTGCACGACTGCAAAGGAAATGGGGATGAGTTTGTGAATGAGGTTATGAGCATCGGCAGGACCTCTCATGTTAATGTTGTTAGATTGCATGGATTTTGTTTGGAGGGATCAAAACGAGCGCTTATATACGATTACATGTCCAACGGTTCCTTGGATAAGTACATTTACTCAGAGAACCCAAAAGAAACTTTAGGATGGGAGAGGCTATATGCGATAGCAATCGGGATTGCTCGTGGCCTAGAATACTTGCACCATAGCTGTAATACAAGGATTGTTCATTTTGATATCAAGCCTCAGAATATCCTTCTAGACAAGGACTTTACCCCAAAGATTGCTGATTTTGGTCTAGCTAAATTGTGCCTTACAAAAGAGAGCAAACTTTCAATGACTGGTACTAGAGGAACAATTGGATTCATTGCTCCAGAAGTTCACTATCGAACCTTTGGAATGGTTTCAACTAAGTCAGATGTGTATAGTTATGGAATGATGCTGCTGGAGATGGTTGGAGGCAGGAGAAATGTAAAATCAATTGTTGAAAATCCAGCGAGAAGTATTTCCCAGATTGGATTTACGAACACTTTGCGCAAGATGATGGCCTACAAGCATGTGAAGTCACATGCGAAAATGAGGAAATCGCAAGAAAGATGATCCTAATTGGCTTGTGGTGCATACAAGTAATACCTGTGTATCGCCCGACTATAACAAAAGTTCTAGAAATGTTCGAGAGAAACTTAGATGATCTGGACATGCCGCCTAAGCAAAACTTCTGTGAACCACTGTAAGATATTTCGCCCATGTTTGTGTTCCCTTTGTCTTTCAGTGAAATTGTTATTTTGACAGAAATTTTTCAGTAACTTGACCTGCGCGCTTATCTCTCATTCCAGTGAAAGTTCTGCTCACAATCTGGATGTACAAAGTGCAAGTTCTACCGGACCTGAAGAGACAAGTCTTGTGAATTCAAAAATCCTACATTGATTTCCAACTCTTTGAAAGCTGACTTGTACTGGAGAGCGTTCAGAAATTAAACAAGAGCGACGAATTTCAGCATTGCATCATGTAACATATTCAGTGTATCCATGACATAAAGTCGAGAGCACCCGCTGCCAGTGTCCATAAGTTACGGATCATAAAAGGAATAATACGACTGTCCGATGAGTTTTGTGTGCCAAGTTCCAACTGACAAAAAGCATTGGATCTAAAGCCGCAGCCAATGGGCCGACAGCTACCAATATTTCAAGACCTTGAACACTAGTAGAAATACTGTAAGAGCTAGAGCGCTAAACTCCCTAAAAGTGGAGCTCTCCTTGTTCCGGGGCGAATCCTAGTCTCCGCGTACCGCGGAGATAAGATCGCTCCGCGCACCCCCCCCTTCGCGCAGTGGGCCGGCCCAATAAGGGCACCAGCAGCCACATTTGGTTCTATTGCTTTTTGTGTTCGTTTTTTTTTTCTGTTTGCTTTTCTTTTTCCTTTTTCGTTTCATGTTTCTTTTTTTTGGTCGCTTCTTTTTTTTCTTAGTTTCTGTTTTATTTTTTGCTTTCCTTATATTGTACTATTTATTATTTTATCATTTTTCATGTTCCTTTCTATTTTCTTTTTTTCCACTTTTTACATTTTTTTTTTGCTTTTCTTTTTTTCTTTTTCTATTTTTAGATACTTTTTTCTTTTTTTTGATTTTCTTTTTTCATTCTTTCTTATTTTTAGATACTATTTTATTTTTAAAAAAAGTTCAAATTTTAAAAATGTTCAAATTTGAAAATTGTTCAAATTTAAAAGTCGTTCAAATATAATTTTGTTTCATAGAGTTTTTTCTGTTCAGTTTTTAAAAATCGTTAAAAATAAATTTTGTTCATAGACTTTTTTTCTTCACTTTTCTAAAATCGATTTCATTCATCGGCCATTTCTGTTCACTTTTAATATGTTCAAAAATAGTTTTTGTTCACCGCTATTTTCTACTCATTTTTGAAATCGTTAAAAAATAGTTTTCGTTCACAGAGTTTTTTCTGTTCACTTATTAAAAACTGTTCAAAAATATTTTCCGTTCATAGACCTTTTTTTTGTTCCCTTCTTTAAAATGTTCAAAAATCGATTTCGTTCATCGGCCTTTTCTGTTCATATTTAAAATTGTTAAAGACCAAATTACGTTCAACCAAATCTTGTTCAACATGTTTTCAAAAACCGTTCCAAAATCCGTTTAAACCAAGTTTCTGTTCAGCGGCGTTTTACAAAATCGTTCAATACCAAATTATGTTCAACGGGTATTTCAAAAATCGTTCAAGACCAAAATACATTCAACGTGTTTTTCAAAACCGTTCAAAATCCGTTTAAACCAAGTTTCTGTTCAATGGAGTTTTACAAAATCGTTCAATACCAAATTCTGTTCAACGGGCCTTTCCAAAATTGTTCATGACCAAATTATTTTCAACATGTTTTTCAAAAATCATTCAACATGTTTTTCAAAAGTCGGTCCAAAATCTATTTAAACCAAGTTTCTGTTCAACGGAGTTTTACAAAATCGTTCAATACCAAATTATGTTCAACGGGTCTTTCAAAAATCGTTCAAGACCAAAATACGTTCAACATGTTTTTCAAAAATCATTCCAAAATCCTTTTAAACCAAGTTTCGTTCGATAGAGTTTTTTAAAATCTATTTTTTGTTCTCCTTTTAAAATCGTTCAAAAATAATTTCCGTTCAAATACTATTTTTTGTTCACTTTTTGAAAATCGTTCAAAAATAATTTCCTTTCACAGACTTTTTTGTTCGCCTTTTAAAATCGTTCAAAAATAATTTCCGTTCAAATACCTATTTTGTTTACTTTTTTGAAAATCGTTCAAAAGTAATTCCGTTCACAGACTTTTTCTGTTCGCCTTTTAAAATCGTTCAAAAATAGTTTCCGTTCAAATACCTTTTTTGTTCACTTTTGAAAATCGTTCAAAAATAATTTCCGTTCATAGACTCTTTCTGTTCGCCTTTGAAAATCGTTCAAAAATAATTTCCGTTCAAATACCTATTTTGTTCACTTTTTGTAAATCGTTCAAAAATAATTTCCGTTCACAGACTTTTTCTGTTCACCTTTTAAAATCATTCAAAAATAGTTTCCGTTCAAATACCTTTTTTGTTCACTTTTTGAAAATCGTTCAAAAATAATTTCCGTTCACAGACTTTTTCTGTTCGCTTTTAAAATGTTCAAAAATAATTTCCATTCAAATACCTTTTTGTTTACTTTTTGAAAATCATTCAAAAATAATTTCCGTTCATAGACTTTTTCTGTTCACCTTTTAAAATCGTTCAAAAATAGTTTCCGTTCAAATACCTATTTTGTTCACTTTTTTAAAATCGTTCAAAAATAATTTCCATTCAGGGACTTTTCTGTTCACCTTTTAAAATCGTTCAAAAATAGTTTTCGTTCAAATACCTTTTTTGTTCACTTTTTGAAAATCGTTCAAAAATAATTTCCGTTCACAGACTTTTTCTGCTTCGGTTTATATCATGCACAAAACAGAAATGAGGTTAATGTTCCAATTGAAAAGTGTTCAATTGAAATATATGTTCTTATTCTTGAACGGCGCGGGACGGCGGCGGTGCATCCACCATTGCGGAGTTAACCACGGCGAGCGGTGGCGACATAGGTAAGAGAAGATAGTTGCACTGAGCGGAGTGTTAACACGTTCAAACATACAGTACAAAATCTGCCCATACATGACCATCGAAATGAAAAAATTACAACACAAAAGTTGTGCGAAACATTGAGATTGTCATCGTCGTCAAAGGATATTTCAAACGGTCAACCAAGTATGACGAATTTGACAAAATTCGTATAAAAAAATTCCGAACATTGATTCGAAATTGAGAAATTACAGTCGATGAAACTCGAAACCGAGTACGGGAATGGAACCTACACGTGGACATGCATAATTTTCGTGCACATTATATTTTAAATTGAAATGTATTTGTGTAAATATATATGCAGTTTTAAACCTGTACACTTGCAAACGAACGAGAACAAGATGAACGTGATTCTCTATTTTTGTTTGTGATGTTTTCTCCGTATATATATGACTTTCTTACAGTTTTCGTTCATATATCTTTTTTTCCAAAATAAAAGTACTACGTTCGTACTTGTAAGCTTTCGAGAGAAAAACGAATTGCGCATTGTGAATCGAACACTTGTTCATGCGAACAATGCGAATCGAAACAGTGAAACAGTCAAACGCGGCAGAAGCCCATTATGGGCCGGCCCAATAGAGCGAAGGGGGTATGCGGAGGTATATTTCCTCCGCATAGGTGTTAACTAGGACCTCCCTTGTTCCGGGGGGTCGAGCGCCTCCTGGTCTTGTCTGTCTGCATTTGCGCTTCATGCTCCCTCGTGGCCCGATTGTTACTGCCATAACCACTTAGGAAGTTTGCATTGTGTTGTACGTGTCAGCCCAGTGTGTCTTCAGGCGACGGACTGCCGACTGCCCTTTACTGATTCTGCTGGTGTTCACCTCTGGTTTGTACTTCTGCCCTTTACATTGCCCTCTCTGTTTTGTTGTGTGCTCTGGGTGTCAGGGGATATGATGGGTGTGAATGTGCTAGGTGAACACATATGATGTGAACTTCTTCCTGCTGGCATCCATTTACCGCAAGTTCCTCATGCGGTCTGGGATATGGCATTCTACTTTGTCAGCCTGCACGCCGACAACACACCAATCGCTGGATGTAGAGGCTTGGTTTCAGTGATTTGAGTTTTAGTGCAGCTCCAAGGGTGGTAATGATCCGGTGACAAGAGATGTGTTTATGAAACTATGAGCAGATTTGGGCAGGTAAATTTAGCTTCGGTGATTTTGAGTTTAGATCCATCGCCATGATGAAATAATGAATTGCTGCTTGAAAGTGTCCCTTAGCCTTAGGCTAGAAAGACTTGGAATTAAGAAGATACAGTGTGAGATTATTAAACCGCTGATGTTTCAACTCGAGTTGTGCCTGTCAGCTCACAGCAATATGTTGAAGTTATGCAAAATCAGTACATGCAAGCATATATTTGTGTAGTGCTTCTAATAGCAGTTAACAACATCAACTGTTGTAATCTGTAGATTCTCCTGTATATATCAGTAATCAGTGAGCCAATGTCCAACTGACTATTCACCTAAATCTGTAGTTAAGGGGTGTGCTTGGATGATCTGATACATTTTATGTTCTATTCACCTATGATTTTACACTTGTTTCCACCAACGCCGGAAGAGATTTAGTCTCTAGTTAAGACGCTAAATATACTTTATTACATGGAGATCATAACCGGGACTAGAGCCCGTCTATTCGATTACATGGAGATCTCATAACATCGGGAATAGAGCCCGTCTATTCGATTACATGGAGATCATAACCGGACTCAATGTAAGTAGTACGTGCATTGTATTTTCCCTTTGGGTTTATGACATGCTCCAGCAAAAATCCCGCAATTTCCTTTAAATTGCTTGAAAGCGCTCATTTAGTTGCATGTTCCTCCGGTGAGCCCACAACTATAAAAGAAGGAGATCAATATGAATATCAATCATCATAACAAAAATTATGAATGACACTCAACACAATTGATGGTAATAAAATAGAATTATGAATATATTTGTTCACGTACTTCTGCAGATAACGCTCGGTTCCGCTCGCTGACCTCCTGGCGAATCCACTCGCAAACGAATTATCCACACAAATTGGTTCCCGGTGGCTACGTATCGCAGTTCTTTACGAGAATACAATTCAATCAAATAATAATCAAGCATGGTATAATGGTATTGAAATTAGAATTAAAGAGATGTGCGAACCTAGCTAGCTCATACTACTTACCTCATCATGATGAAAAGTAACTTCCTCTGCAAATTCACCAGTTGTCCTCTTTTTGAAACCTTTCCAAATCCTGTCCGGCAAAAAATGAATAAATGAGTTATTAGTTACTTGATATCTTAGGAAATGAACAAAAGAGACCGATATAGTGCGATAATGATTGAAATTACCTTTGGAGCACATCTTTAATGCCTTGGGACTTCTCTTCGCGATATTTCTTTGAGTCGTAGATTTCAACTGTTCCAGCGTCAACTTCAATGAATAGCAGAATGTAATGGAAGCTGCGCACGTTTATATACGTCAGTAACTCATCAGTTACATTAACATCGAGTGAGCAGAAATTAATGTGTACAAGACAGTAACACTCTTACTCGGAGTGGTAAGGAAACAGTATCTTCTTTTTGTAATGTTGCCTTGTATGAACCTTAGCAAGTTGGCCTCCGTTTCCTTGGGGTATTGCTGTAGCAATCTTTCATTAACTCGTACTGGGTCAATGAACCCAATGTCAAAGATTTGTTTTCTGTCACATTCATCACACTTCATTCTGCATAATAGCGTAGTGAGCATAATTACTACAGCAATGACCGAGCTGATCTAGAGACTTTACTTTAGAAATAAATGAATTGAATCACTTACATAGGTACTGATGAGACTCAAGTCGAGGGCGTCAAGCTTGTATAACAGATAGAGTTCTTCAAAACAAATTTGCACCTGGTCTTGACCTATGTAATGTTCTTCTGTAACTTTCACAGGGAGAATTTCGAGTTGTGAAACCTTTGTGGCTTCCAAGTACCAGCCATACAGCATTCGCATTCGTGTTGGTAGAAGCTCGATCTGTTCAGGTGGCAGCAGAGGCTTTCTGTGTTCCCATTTCCATACTACATCCAAATTATTGGGGATATCACCGCTTTCCAGTTGAGAAAGTGTAATACCAGCTTCTGCAACAAATTGCGCCGCGTAGGATAAATCAATGTTCGTCGCGGAGCCCTGACCAGTGGGTACCTTGAGCGGGGAGATCGACTGTTTTGCCTGTTCTCCGAGCTGGGCAACGTCTCTTTTCCCGCTGGCACTAGTACTTGTCGTCGTGTGGGATCTAGCTTCCTCATGTAGCGTAAATAGTCATCTAGCCTATTTATCTCAATTTGTGATGGATGCTCAAGAAAGTTCTTAGCCCACTTTTTTTCCTCTGCCGTATATACTGGCTTTGGCTCGCGCTTTTTCGGTGCAAGCTGTTTTTTCACGTCGGCAGCCACGATCGCGGCGTTTTCCTCTACAGTCCTGTCGTAAGCTCTCGGGGGAGGAACCTTCGGTACTTTTGGGAAGGGCTCCTGCCGGGGTCCGCGTCGGAAACCCATCGACGAAACGGCGCGATTCCTTTTTTGGCTTGAGTGGGTGGAGGCGGCGGAGTCAGCTGATGCGGCGACGGAGTCGGCTGATGCGGCGGCGGAGATCGAGATGGACTCGTGTTGTGGTGGTCGTCCCTCTCATCATCATGTGGACTTGGAGGTGATCCACGCCGACTCGGAGGAGACGATGGTGGCCTTGGTACCGAGCCTGGCAACAGGATGTATTTCTTGCGCCATAGAATGATACCACCGCCGACGTCTCCCAGTGTCCTCTCATCATCAGCTTCAGGGATGTCAAGCTCCAGTGATTGATATCCTGGTTCAATTCGATCTACGCCGACACGAGCATAGCCATCTGGAATCTCATTGCCAGACCACAGTGCTGTAGATTCACAAGTTAAAGCATAGCCGTCCGCCGCCTTCAGGGATAAGTTCCTCACTTGCACATGTAGCTCACAACTTGTCTTCTCCGTGATATAATCCACGGAGTAGGTAAACGTCGGTGCCTCATCAGCACTTTCCATTTGAGAAAGTGTAATACCAGCTTTCCATTTCCATACTACATCCAAATTATTGGGGATATCACCGCTTTCCAGTTGAGAAAGTGTAATACCAGCTTCTGCAACAAATTGCGCGCGTAGGATAAATCAATGTTCGCCGCGAGCCCTGACCAGTGGGTACCTGAGCGGGGAGATCGACTGTTTTGCCTGTTCTCCGAGCTGGGCAACGTCTCTTTTCCCGCTGGCACTAGTACTTGTCGTCGTGTGGGATCTAGCTCTCCTCATGTAGCGTAAATAGTCATCTGGCCTATTTATCTCAATTTGTGATGGATGCTCAAGAAAGTTCTTAGCCCACTTTTTTTCCTCTGCCGTATATACTGGCTTTGGCTCGCGCTTTTTCGGTGCAAGCTGTTTTTTCATGTCGGCAGCCACGATCGCGGCGTTTTCCTCTACAGTCCTGTCGTAAGCTCTCGGGGGAGGAACCTTCGGTACTTTTGGGAGGGGCTCCTGTCGGGGTCCGCGTCGAAAACCCATCGACGAAACGGCGCGATTCCTTTTTTGGCCTTGAGTGGGTGGAGGCGGCGGAGTCAGCTGATGCGGCGACGGAGTCGGCTGATGCGGCGGCGGAGATCGAGATGGACTCGTGTTGTGGTGGTCGTCCCTCTCGTCATCATGTGGACTTGGAGGTGATCCACGCCGACTCGGAGGAGACGATGGTGGCCTTGGCACCGAGTCTGGCAACAGGATGTATTTCTTGCGCCATAGAATGATACCACCACCGACGTCTCCCAGTGTCCTCTCATCATCAGCTTCAGGGATGTCAAGCTCCAGTGATTCATATCCTGGTTCAATTCGATCTACGCCGACACGAGCATAGCCATCTGGAATCTCATTGCCAGACCACAGTGCTGTAGATTCACAAGTTAAAGCATAGCCGTCCGCCGCCTTCAGGGATTAAGTTCCTCACTTGCACATGTAGCTCACAACTTGTCTTCTCTGTGATATAATCCACGGAGTAGGTAAACGTCGGTGCCTCATCAGCCGAGCTCCGTGGAAGCCACGCTGCTTCTCCGCTGAGATGGGCCGCCTTGAATCTCTTGCTGCAGCTGATGAGTTCCCCCTTGCTCGCACATTTGATCTAGTTGCTTCTGCTCTTGTTGTACGATTCTTTCTAGGTTGCTCAACCGGTCTGAGTCCTCCTTCTCCTTCCTCTTCTTTGCTCTTAGTCGGCTTCTATAAGTTTCACGGTTCTCATAAAACATACATTAATTGAAACTAACATACAACTATCTAAATAATTTAAATCCAGCAACAAATACGATCAAAATCGCAACTAAGATAATTATTGAACCAACAGCATAATGATACCAAGCCTCTTGATTAATGGCGTATTTTCAATCTTTTTAAGCTTCAAGCGCATTGCATTCATCTTGATCTCGTGATCATCGACGACGTCGGCAAGCTTGAACTCCAATTTCATCTTCTCTTCTAAGCACTGAGACGAAGATCTTCACTTCTTTTCAATTTTGCTTTCAAATCATTGTTTTCTTTTTCAAAAAACTCGACAATAGGGTCGGTTGGAATTTTCGGTTCAACTACCTCCTAGATAAAAATATATCTATGTCAAATTGGTCGGCATAATTGTCATAAACACGAAATGAAACAAATAGTTATAACAAACAATCATACCACATCCGAATAATAGAGCGGACGAGAGCCGGTGTGGACAGATGTCAAAACCATGGCACTATATATAAAAAACAATTATACAACTAAGAAAATTATATGCAAGTAATAATTATGCATCTAAATCATACAACTAAGATTTTTTTAAATAAAAGATAAAAACAAGAGGCTCACCGAGGTGGTGCCGCCAAATCTTGACAAATCATGGAGAAAACGGGGATAAACTCGAGCTCGGTGGTGAAGAACAGAGGAGAAGGAAGCTGGCTAGCTCGGACATTTCATCGAACACCTCTTGTGCATAGGAAGGAACACCAAGCTAGCACACACCTCTCACTCTTATATGCTGGAAAAAAAAACAGAGAGAGGGGTGAGCAGGGGCGACATATATAGAGCAGAGGACCTCTAGTCCGGTTCGTAATACGGACCGGGACTAGAGGTGTCTCGCACGTGGCCCTGCCGGGCCAGACCCCTCTAGTTCCGGTCCGTATTGCGAACCGGGACTAGAGGTCCCTTACGAACCGGGACTAGTCTGTTGCGGCCTCGTAGCCTTTGAACCGGGACTAGTCACCCCCTCTAGTCCCGGTTCGTAACCCAACCGGGACTAGAGCCCGATGTGTCTCGGGACGAAAGCCCTTGTTTCTACTAGTGTTTGCTCGGCGATTCCCCTCGTGCCGGGAGATGGCCGCGGAGAGGCTAGCTAATCGTTCTTGAGCGGGACCATGACGGCAACGGCAGGCTCCCTCGGCGCAGGGAACCACGGGCAATGCCGGCCGGCTAGCGGCGGCGTGAGGCGAATCGACGGGAATGGACGTCAGAAGTATATGGGCTATATCCAATAGGGCATGGCGAAGGCGGCAAATCCTTTATGTCGCCCTACGGCGATGCGTTTTCCTTGCGTCGCCTGAAGGACAGCTGTACCGGGCCGGGCCCATTTCTGTTCGCTGCTTCCCTTTTCCTTTTCTGTTCTTTTTTCTGTTGTGTTTTTTTCTTTTCTGTTTGTTTCGTTGTACTTTTTATTTTCAAAAACAGATTCAGATTCCAAATTTGTTCATATTAAAAAAAATCAGATTTAAAAAATGTTCAGATTCGAAATTTGTTTAGATACAAAAATTGTTCAGATTTAAAATTTGTTCAAATTCAAAAATTGTTCGGATACGAAAATCGTTCAGATTCAAAATTGTTTCGGATTCTGTCACATCCCAAATTTTGCAACAAGCTGTAAGATGTCAAAAATTTGGAACCAACAAAAACTTTTGCTTGTTATCTTGTGTTGACTGTTTTACCTTGTCAAATTGTTTGCTTGTGTGAATAATTACTCAAATGTACCTGAGCATTAAATTGAAAACACACTTGACAACAATTTGGAATGTGATTAAATAAAAACAAACTCCTAAAATTATTCAACAGCTTGAATTAAGATCATAAGTCAAAGAAATGATCTTATCAAATTATTCTCTCGACCTATTTCTCTATTCTATTCAAACAAATATTTTCTTTATGAAAATTCCATGAATGAGTTGAAATAATAACTATCTCATTCTCCTATCACTCCCTTCAGAAAAATAAAAGGTTTCCAATTAAATTAATTTAATTTATAAAATCCTATTTTCCTTCTTTAAACTCTTAGGGTATATTAAAAACCCTATTTCCTATTACACCAAAAATTCAGGAAAAATCAACAAAACCTATTTAATTATTCAAAAGCCAAATATCAACAAATTTTATAAAAATTAAAAATAAAAATTCCATCTGGGTATTTTGTCGAACACTTGGTGGGCAGGAAACCCTAGTTTCCAAAACCAATTCAAATTCGACCAATTTTCTTCCAAATTTCTTGCACTCTCTCTCTCTCTCTCTCACCCCTGCAGTGAAGAACCACTCCAGTGCTAGCCGTTTTGGTGTTTTCTTCCTGTAGCCTTCTTCCTGGACGCCACTTCTTTTCTCCCCTCGGGTCACCTCACGCGGGAGCAGCAGCCGACCACGCCGTGGCTCGTGACGGCGCCACTGTGCAGCCCCACTGATACGTCCATTTTGCATCACTATTTTATATCATAATTTACTGCTATTCATCGATATATTTCATATTTAGAAGTGTTACTTATGTTATTTTACCTATTTTGCATGTTTGATGAATAATGGAGAATTGGACACCGGAGTCAGGATTCTGCTGGAAAAAGCACCGTCGAGATGCACTATTTCTGAAGATCAATAAATCGAAGGAGACATATGGAAGTTCCTATTTTACCAGAAGATGGAGGAGGCCAAAAGGGGAGGCTGAGAGGGCCAGGTGGGCCCTCCTCACCTGCTGGCGCGGGGGCCCCAGCCGCGCCGACAGGTGGTTTGGGGGCCCTGGCCCACCTCAGCCGTTCCCCCTTCGCGTACTTGACCCCCTCGAAACCCTAACACACAGAGGACGGCCATCGAAATATTCCGCCGCCTCCACGAGGCGAGGGGAAAACACCAGAGAGCGAAAAGCTCCCCTGCAGGAAGAAATCTGCCGGGGGAAATTCCCTCCCGGAGGGGGAAATCGTCGCCATCATCACCGTCATCGAGCTGGACTTCATCGGGATCATCATCATCATCATCTCCACCGCCAACACCATCATCACCGCCGCTGCACCCGTCTCCGCTATAACATCTAGGGCTGAATCTTGTCTATTTCATAGGGGAAACTCTCCCGGTGTTGATTACTCTTGTTATTGATGCTATTGGGTGAAACCATTGGACTAAGGTTTATGTTCAGATTGTTATTCATCATATCACCTCTGATCATGTTCCGTATGATGTCTTGTGAGTAGTTCGTTTAGTTCTTGAGGACATGGGAGAAGTCTTGATGTTAGTAGTGAACTATGTTGAGTAATATTTAATGGTTTGATGCTTAAGTTGTGGTGTTATTCTTCTAGTGGTGTCATGTGAACGTCGACTACATGATACTTCACCTTTATGGGCCTAGGGGAATGCATTGTGTATTCGTTTGCCAATTGTGGGGTTGCCGGAGTGACAGAAACCTGAACACCCGTTGGTATATCGATGCATGAGGGATAGCAGGATCTCAAAGTTTAAGGCTGTGGTTAGTTTTCTTAATTACTTTCTTGTATTTGCGGATGCTTGCAAGGGGTATAATCACAAGTATGTATTAGTCCTAGGAAGGGCGGTGCATTAGCATAGGTTCACCCACACAACACTTATCAAAACAATGAAGATTAATCAACTATATGAAGCGAAAGCACTTGACAATATTCCCGTGTGTCCTCAAGAACGTTTGGTCATTATAAGTACAACAACCGGCTTGTCCTTTGCTGTAGAAAGGATTGGGCCACTCGCTGCAACTATTATTACTGCATTTTATTTACTTGTACTTTATTTATCTGTCATATCAAAAACTCCTAAAAACTTGTCTGTGAGCATTTACAGTGAATCCTTCATCAAAACCGCTTGTCAACACCTTCTGCTCCTCGTTGGGTTCGACACTCTTATTTATCGAAAGTACTACGATACACCCCCTATACTTGTGGGTCATCAAGACTATTTTCTGGCGCCGTTGCCGGGGAGTGTAGCGCTATTGGTAAGTGGAATTGGTAAGGGAAACATTTATTGTACGTGCTGTTTTTATTTTTGCCTGCTGCTATATCTCATTATGGAGGGGTCTTCTCTTGAATTCCTATTTGGGAAAACAACTACCACTGCTAAGGTAGTAGAGGAGGCGCCAGATGAGCAGGTAATACCGTTCAAAATTCCTATGAAAATTGTTGAACGTGTCACAAATAACCGCTATGCAGGAGATGGAACTGTCCATCCTGGAGATCATTTGTTATTTCTGCATGAATTGTGCGAGTTATTTAAGTGTGCAGGTATCTCGATGGGAGAAGTTAAGAAGAAATTATTCTCTCTATCACTGTCTGGTAAAGCTGCACATTGGTATAAACTGCTGAAGAATGGGTATTCTCTTGGATGGGAGGAAATTGTACCTCTCTTTTACTCCAAATTCTATCCTCCAAGTGAGATTCATAAGGATCGGAACCTCATATATAACTTCTGGCCCTATGATGGAGAGAGTATCGCTCAAGCGTGGGGGAGATTGAAGGCATTAATGCTCAAATGTCCCATTCATGAGCTTCCTGGTAATATTGTTATTGATAACTTTTATGCAAGACTCTCCTTTCAAGATAAAACTCTATTGGATACCACTTGTGCTGGATCGTTCACTCGTAATAAAGAAGAGTTTAAGTGGGACCTTCTTGATCGGATTCAGGAGAACACTGAAGGATGGGAGAATGACAAAGGTAGGGAGTCAGGTATAACTATGACTTTGAGTGTGTTAAAAAATTTATGGATACTGATGATTATCGCAAAATTAGCACTACTTATGGTCTTGACTCTCAAATTGTTGCAAACTTTTATAAAGCCTTTGCTTCCTATTTCGGTTTGCCGAAGGAGGGTTTTAAAAATTATCATGAACCATATAAAGATGAATCTGTTTCTCATATATCTAAAGGTGTTGAGGTTAATGTTGCTGATCGCATTATTCCAGAACCTTATATTGAAAAAGTTCCTTTTCCTAATAAGATTAAGGAACATACTATCATAACTGGTGTTGTTAGTAAAAGTAATAAGAAAACTACCAAACCTGATGAGCAAATAACTGTTGAACCTGTTGTAGCATTGGTTAAAGATCTTGTCACTGAAAATTTAGAAGATAGACACATTATCTTTTGTGAGGATGCTTCTAATATTGTCTCACATCCTAAAAGTTCTAGGAAGTCTAGTGTTCCTGTGCTTTCTGTTGGGATAGGTGATCATTGCTATTATGGTTTATGTGATATTGGTGCAAGTTCTAGTGCTATTCCTTATGAGCTTTACAGGGAAATTATGCACGAAATTGCTCCTTGTAAACTTGAAGAGATTGATGTGGTTATTCAGCTTGCTAATAGGGAAACTATCTCTCCAATTGGTATCATTAGAGATGTCGAAGTCCTTTGTGGTAAGACTAAATACCCTGCTGATTTTCTTGTACTTGGGTCGGCTGCCAATGATAGTTGTCCTATTATTTTTGGTAGACCTTTTCTGAATACTTGTGGTGCTGTTATAGACTGTAAGAAAGAGAAAATCTTTACTAAATTTGCTGGTGAATCTTATGAATTCAATTTCTCTAAATTTGCTAAAGCACCTTATGAAACTGAATTGCCTAGTGAGGATTTTGAAATTGCTCAACTTGCATCTATTGTTCTTGCTCCTAACAATGCTTTGCAGCAACATATGGAGAATCATGAAAGTGAGAACTTCAGGGAAGAAAGGAATGAGCTTGATGAAGTATTCCTTCGTCAACCTATGCTCAAACACAATTTACCTGTGGAAGATTTGGGTACCACAATGCCACCCAAGGAGGATCCTGTTTTTGATTTGAAACCTCTGCCTGATAATCTTAAATATGCTTATATTGATGATAAGAAAATATATCCTGTTATTATCAGCTCTAAACTTTCAGGTACAGAGGAGGAAAGGTTATTGGGAGTGTTGAGGAAACACCGCGGAGCTATGGGATATACTCTTGATGACCTGAAGGGAATTTCTCCTACTATATGTCAGCACGCCATCAACATGGAACCTGATGCAAAGCCTGTTGTTGAGCATCAGCGTCGTTTAATACCCAAGATGAAAGAAGTGGTAAGAAATGAGGTATTAAAACTTCTTGAAGCTGGTATTATTTATCCTATTGCTGATAGTAGATGGGTAAGTCCTGTGCATTGTGTTCCTAAGAAAGGAGGAATTACCGTTGTTCCTAATGAAAATGATGAACTAATTCCTCAAAGAGTAGTAGTTGGTTATAGGATGTGCATTGATTTTAGAAAGGTTAACAAAGTAACTAAGAAAGATCATTATCCTTTGCCTTTTATTGATCAAATGCTTGAGAGGTTGTCCAAGAAAACTCACTTTTGTTTCCTTGATGGGTATTCTGGGTTTTCTCAAATTGCTGTGAGAGCGCAAGATCAAGAGAAAACTACTTTTACTTGTCCTTATGGAACTTATGCTTATAGACGTATGCCTTTTGGTTTATGTA